>PVJI01020261.1:6899-29468 GCA_004026765.1 Micronycteris hirsuta | reverse complement strand
TGAGTCTTGTCACGTAGGCAGGAAGTCCCAAGCTCATGTGCCTTTTTCTTTGTCTCCCAAATAAGGAAAGCTAGACCTGACTTCCGCTCCTGGCTCCTGTAATCTTCTGCCACATAGTTTCTCGTCACTGCCTGAACATATATAAGCCAGTCCCTTCCTTGGTTCGGGGCCCTGGATTTGGAGATTTCTCCCTAGGGTCTGCATGCGTAATAAAGGGTCCGTGACTCATACCTCTCATCAGGAGTTTGGTCTCTTCATTTTCCCGCAACACTAGTACTACCACTATCTAGAACAGTACCTCACACTGGAAGCTGCTCAATAATTATGGTGGATGGATGAATAAGTGAAATGACATATAAACTGAGACCTAAATGACAAGGAGATAGCCAAGCAAAGATCTTGTGGAAGAGCGTTTTGGGTATTCAGAACAGCAAGTAAAATTCCAGAAAGAGCTCTTTCCTTCCTGTTCTAGTCCCAGTTTTTTGAAACTTTAGTATTTGGAATAGTTAAAATATTTCTGTTTGTTTTTGGTTTGGGTTTTTTTCCTATTTCTTCCTCACTCTTATCCAAGGATCACTTGATTTTTGTAAATTTAGCCAGGAGCACACAGATCAAAATATAAATAGTCAATCTTAGGTTTTTATTGATGGAGCCTTGTCAAACCAAAGTTGATGCCCTCCTATTATTTATACTTTATGCTCCCAAAAATATTTTTGTGTGGGAAGATATAATAGTTGATATGAACTTGACTTCAAGGAATTTCATATCTATCAGGAAAGAGACCACCATCTTTCTACATCTATAGCCCGGAGGGCAGAAGGGAGAATCCAATCAGAATCATCTGGGTAGCCTTTTCCAAATGTGTGCCAAGCATTCCCCTCTCCCCTCCATTCACACACATTTTTTTGTGAATAGAGCCTGTTTTCTGATTTTGTTTTTTTTAATATTATTTATGTCTTTTATTGAAGTAAAATTTGTACATGGTTAAAACATCAAATAACTAGACTGACTTCACTTATCTTGCCTCTCATGCTCTCCCATTATCTATTTCTTCTTTAACTGTTTCATTATCTTCTGAACTTTATCTCTGTATCTCTAAATAATCTGCTCCAACCACTATTTCTTTATCTTTTTTATATTATCTGTTCATTTACTGGCATGACAGTTAAGAATTTGGCTCAGTTACACAACACCTCCTAACATACCATCACCTCTTCCTCTCCAAATAGGATTAGAGCGTAGTTTTAATTCCTTCATTGATTTTCTTTGTATTTCTGCCCTTTGTATGTTGCTAGCTTTTTCCAAATGTCTGGTAACCTTTCATAATCATATGTAAGAATGAGGTACTAAAAAACAGATTAAGGACTATGTGAACTTGGGTAGTCTTGCTGACTGGCTGAATATCATTCACTTTAGGGTGAACAGACTGTTGTCTTGAGGACCCTAAATATTAGAAGTCATCATTTTTGCACTGGGAGCTAATGCCACTCCTGCTTTCAACTGTTCTGCCTCCTCTCTTACATGTATTGTGTGTACTCAGAGATCATTTGTGTGTATTTTGTTTATTTAAAAAAAATGAAAAGGTACCAACACCCCCCTAGCTGGCCATGAAGCTGGGTTTCATCTGATTCCATCTTTATCCTCAGTCCCCACATTTAATCCACCAGCATTTCATAAAAGGGAAAACTATAGGCCAAACTGACTAAAGGTAAAGATTTTTTAAAAGATTTTATTTATTTATTTTTAGAGTGAGGGAAAGGGAAGGAGAAGGAAAGAAACATCAATGTGTGGTTGCTTCTCACAGACCCGCCACCAGGGACCTGGCCTGCACCCCAGGCATGTACCCTGAATCAAACGCACGACCCTTTGGTTTGCAGGCCCACACTCAACCCCCCTGAATTACACCAACCAGGCCTAGAGCTAAAGATTTTTTTTAAATCCTAATTAAAAGTAAAAACATGTTTAAAGATTAGCATACCTTGAGCAGGACCAGTTAATTTCAGGAATGTGAGGATAATATTAGGAAATTAAATAAAATAACTCATTACATTAGTAGATCAAACAAGTAAAATCATATAATTCTCTTCATAAATTATGAGAGGGTGTTTAATAATATTTGACACCCTCTTCTCTTTACAAAATTGAAAGTAAGTGTAAAACAACATGATAAAAGCACATTATGCCCAGTGATAAAAACGTTCTGGAGACTGATAGCGGTAATGATAGTACAACAATGTGAATGTCCTTAATGCCACTGAGCTGTAGTGAAAAAAGATAAAAATGGTAAATTTTATGGTATGTATATTCTACCATAAGCTCAGCCTCATGTTTAATGGGAAAACAGTGAAAGCATTCTCATTTGAGACTAGAATAAGACAAGATGTTTGTTCACTATCATTAGTATTATTTACCCTTAATCTGGAGATAACAGCTAATGAAATAAGAAATTAATCATTAATTAATTTAATTAATTAATTAAAATAATGTGAAATTAATGAAGAAATAAGTTAAGGTGGGTTGGGAGGAGAGATTAACAAGTATGAACTGCCCTGGCTGGTGTAGCTCAGCAGATTGAATGTGGGCATGCCTGGGTCATGGGCCAGGGCCCAACTGGGGGCCTGCAAGAGGCAACCACACATTGATGTTTCTCTCCCTCTCTTTCGCCTTCCTTTCCCAACTCTCTAAAAATAAGTAATAAAATCTTTTCAAAAAAAGAGGTACAAATTGCCAGTTATAAAAATAGTCATGAGCCCTGGCTGGTGTGGCTCAGAGGATTGAGTGCCAACCTGCCAACCAGAGGGTTGCTGGTTCACTTCCTGGTCAGGGCACATGCCTGGGTTTTAGGCCATGTCCCCAATAGGGGGCACACAAGAGGCAACCATACATTGATGTTTCTCCCCCTCTCTTTCTCCCTTTTTTCCCCTCTCTCTAAAAATAAATAAATGTAAAATCCTTAAAAAATCATGAGAATGTAAAGTACACAGCATAGGGAATATGGTCAATAATACTGTAATAACTATGTAAGGTGTCAGATGAGTACTAGACTTATTGGGGTGATCACTTTGCAAGTTATATAAATATCTAATCACTATGTTGTACACCCGAAACTAATATATTGTATGTCAACTGTAATTTAAAACTAAAAAATTAAATAAAAATTTAAAAACAAAAAAGTTAAAGGTATAAAATTGGAAATGAGAAGGTAAAATTATCATCATTTATTAATACATTTAATACAATAATATCCCTAGAAAATCAAAAGAATCAACTGAAAATCATTATAAAAAGTAAGATAATTCAATAAAATTATAGATACAAAATTAATAAATAGAAATATGTATACAAAGTTAATATTTTGCCTTCATATATACAAACAGAAGAGCTATTAGAAGAAAAGGCCCCCAATTTTATTTTATTTTTATTTTTAAAAATAATTACTTTATTGTTGTTCAATTACAGTTATCTGCATCCTCTCCCCTCCCCTCCCCCTCCCCCTCCAAAAGGCCCCCAATTTTATTTTTTATTTTTTAATTTTTTTAATAATTACTTTATTGTTGTTCAATTACAGTTATTTGCATCCTCTCCCCTCCCCTCCCCCTCCCCCTCCAAAAGGCCCCCAATTTTAAAAAGCCACTAAAAAGATAAACTATCTGGGAATATACTTAAAATATTTTATGTGAGAAAACCCTTTAATTGTTCCCATGGGACACACAAAATAACTTTTAAAAATGGAAAGGAATAACATACTTTTGGATAGGAAGGATCCAGCATCATAGACATGGTTTATTTTCCCTAAATGAATCTGTAACTTTTTTTAATCCTCACTGAGGATATGTTTATTGATTTTAGAGAGAGAGGAGGGAGAGACAGAGAAACATTGATGTGAAAGAGAAACATCAATTGGTTGCCTCTGGTATGCTCCCTGGCTGGGGATTGAAGCTGTAACCTATGTATGTGCCCTGACCAGGGACAGAACTCAGCCTTTTGGTGCACAGGACAACACTCCAATCAACTAAGTCACATGGCCAGGGCAAATCTATAACTTTAATGTGAGCCCAATTATACCATATTAACAGGACTCCTTCTGAAAATAGACAAACTGTTTCTGGAGTTCATGTGAGCAAAAAAGAATAATTAAGAGGAGGCAATGATTATTCTCAAGAGAAAATAGATAAAAAGAAACTACAAAATATTAAAATGTATTACAAAGCTATAATAATTAAGACCATGTGATATGATGCATGAATAGGCAGGTCACTTTAACAGAACAAAAGGTTCAGAAAGAAGACAATTACCTGCAGAAATTTAGTATATGTTAAAAGTGACATGTTGAATCAGTTTGAAAATGCTGGATTATTCAATAAATTATATTGCAGTTACTAGTGGGCATGTGGTGGTTTCATACCCCTCACCTATTATAAATAGATTCAAAATTTAAATGTAAAAAATTCTATAAAAGTACTAGAAGTAAGCTTACAAGCACTCTTTTATTATTTTTTATTGTTATTCAAGTATCATTGTCTCCATTTTCCCCCTACCACTCCCCCGACCTAAGTGCAGAATGGAATAAACTGACCCAAAATCCAGGGAAATAAAATAAGTGATTGTTATCAATGAGAAAAATTTAAATATTTCTGTATGTCAAAGAGCATCATAAACAAAGTCAAAAGACAAATAACAAACTGGAAAAAAATGGTTTCAATTCAAATGATATATAAATGGCTTCTACAAGTCAGAAATAAAATACCACCAGCCTAAAAGATAAATTGGTGGAGGCTATAAGCAGGCAGTTTACAAGGAAGGAAATACAATAGCTTTTAAATGCTCAGAATAAGAAAACTAAATAATTAAACTACACTGAGAGACTCATGAGATTCACAAGCTCAAAAATTTTGATAATCCAATAATTGGCAAAGATGTGGAGGACAAAGCTCTTGCAAATATTTCTGGTTGGGACTGTAATTGGTAGGACATCTTGGAAGAGCAAATGACAATGCCTGTCAAAATTATCAATGCGCCCAGAAACCACTTCTAGGAATTTATCCTACAGATATTTTCCTATATGCACAAGATGGCTTATGCAGCATTGTTTATAACAACAGAAGTTTGGAAACAACCTAAACATCCATCACTGGGGAAGAGGATAAATAAGTAACTGTACAAGCGTACAATAGAACACTCTGTAGTCATCAAAATGAATGAGGTGTCGGTTTAAATACTAATATGCAGTGATCTCCAAGATATATTTGTAAGAAAAAAAGCAAGGTATATTACACTATGTATAATATGCTGTTTGCAGAAATGTATTTGCTTATATATGAAAAATCTCTAGAAGAATATATAAGAAACTGATACAATATGTTGCTTCTGGAAAGGAGAACTAGGTGGCTGGGTAGAAGGGAAACTTACTCTATTTATTCCTTTTTGTGCCTTTTGAATTTTAAATCATGTCAATGTATTAGCTATCCAAAAAAAATTTTAGACATATTTTAATCTAAAAAGTTTATCTCCAATCTGCCTGTTCCTCTCCATCTCCATTGTCACTTATATTTTCCTAATGACTTAGTGACTTAAATGGCTCCTCTTACAAGGAATTTCCCTAACTATTCTTTCTATGTAGTTTTCTGTCTCTCCACCATGTTCTTTCCCATCACCACACTCAGTGATAAGAGCTAAGAAGGTAATGTACATTTTGTAGTTACACACTTTGTTCCACTTATTTATTCATTTTGTTTCATTTTTTCATTCATTTATTACTGGTCACCTGTTTACCTGCCCCACAAGGACAGGGAATTCTTAATGACTGATTCATCACTGTAAACCCAGAACTTAAGCCAGTGTCTGGCACAGTGAAGTTTGTCAAATCATTGAAAGTTTACAGAGAACGAAGCTGTCACACATTGATATTCTTCTCAACAAGGTGGATCAGGAAAAGACATTATTCCCCGTGTTTTCTAAATGAGGAAATTAAGGCTCAGAAAAGTTTTGTCTGAGGTCACACAGCTAGTAAAGTGGCAAAGTGAGAGTTCTGCTCCCAGTCCAGTGTTCTTTACACCAGTGTGTTTATACTCCCTGCAATCTTAGGAACATTTGGCTAGAGCCCCACCCTCACCCCAAGGAACTCTTTATAAATTTCCAGGCTACCATCCACAAATGAAAAAGTTCTTAACACAAACCCCTAGGTGAGTTTTAGTAAGTCTGTCCACCTTTTTTCCATTACATGAAGAATTTTATTGGGTTGGCTAAAAAGTCCATTTAGATTTTCCTGTAAAATAAAAAATACATTTTTAATTTTCACTAATAACTGTATTGATTTGGATATTTTCAGTATGTCAGCTATCTCCCACCTGGTATAACACTGATTGTTCTCAATTTATGTCTCGATTTGATTGCTATCAACTTCAACTGGTCTACCCAAACGTGGAGCATTATCCAGTGAGAAATCTCTAGCATAAAACTTCACAAACCACTTTTGACATGTTCTATTGGTCACAGCACCTTCTCCCTACACTGCACAAATCTTTTTTTTGCATTTCAGTTTCATTTTTACCTTTCTTGAAATAATAAAGCATAATATGCCAAAAGAATTGTGTATTTTCTTCCATTGTCAATATTACAATGGCTACACAAAAATTTACCAATTTTAATAAGTTTTTTTAAATACATGCTGATAAGCAGCATTCACAATACAATCTAAAACTATCGTTTGAATGACATTAAAGACAACTAAGCCCTACTAGAGCCATCCTATGGAAAAAAAAATTTTTTGGCCAACCCAATACATGTTGGTAATTTCTATGGAGAAAGCCTCTAAGGTTTTCATCAGCTTTTCAAAAGGTCTGTGACACACCTCCACCAAATGAGTTCCTAAGTCAAAGATTCTTCCATATGGCTTCAGAAGTGACAGTCTGATCTGATCTTGCAGAGAGGCAGCCAAGCCAGCAAAACAGGATATCGGAACAAACAGACTAGGGTGGGACAGCACCCAAGTATTTGGTCAGGGACAGGATAGTAGCAGGAACTAGAGCTAGAAAGCCGCTGTAACAAAGAGCTGCGGGATAGACACATACAGTAAGAGAAAAGTAGAGCAGTTCAAAGTAACCAATTACGAGACTACTTCCTCACAGTGCGTGGTTTTGCTTTTTGGTGGGTTTTTTGTTTTCTTTTAAAAACCCTGCACAGAGTAACCCTGGCAGGTACTGGGCAGGAGCTGGTCTCAGCTCGACTACGTTCCCTCTCTCGCTCCGGAAAGATCCCGCTTTCAATAAACCCCTTGCTTTGCTATTAGTTCGCTGTCTTCTCACGGTTTCTCAGCGGCTCTGATCTCACATTTTTGGTGCTGAAACCTGGGTGTGAGGGTCGCCTGCCCGGTCCCCCTCAGTTGGGACTCACTGGGTCCGGACTCCACTCCTGGACCAACAGCTGCTGAAGGTCTCAGGAGTCAATGGCTTGAGCTCCCTGCTTGGCTGCTTAATCCCATCTATCTCCTCTATCTGGAACCACCTAGCCACTGTGCCTCCCTTCAACAGACAACAGCCATCACGAATCCACAGGATTAGTTCGAGCCCCACCACAAACCTCTCGAGGACTGTGTCCCTGTCTCCTCTTACCACGGCAGCCTGCTAGTACTCGCTACTCAAAATCTGAACGTTCAAGTGGGGGTCCTCCTCCTTTCTCTCGCCAGGGCAGACAACTCCCCTGGGAAGACTGTTCCTCTTCTCACTAGCCTGCTGCAGTGACAGAGTCACGCCTCTCTCCCTGCTCAGTCTAACTGCGGTTTGACCCTCGTTCTCACTCTCTCTCTGACCTTTGCTCTCCTCTTCATAGCCGGAAAATGGCACTGTAGCGATAGCTAGAAAATGCACTTTCAATTTTAACATCCTCATGCAGCTTAACAATTTCATGCGGTGCACTGGCAAGTGTTCCGAGCTCATATATTTCCAAGCTTTTTGCACACTTAGGGCCAAGCCCTCACTCTGCCAAGAACTCACTGCCTTTCAACTCCTCTCTAAGGAAAAGGGATCTAAGCCTACCCCTTCCGCACCCAACTACTCTTCAGCTACCTCCTTTGATCCTGCCTATCACCCTCTGCCCTATACAGATCTCCGGCCTTTAGATGTCCCATTGCCTTCAGGGGACTTGGAACCCTCCCAGACTCCCAGCTTCAACTCTTCTACCCGGGGAACAAAAGCCTTGTACCCGCCCGTTACCTCCCTGCCTCACACTTGTTCTTGCAGGCCTGTCTCAAATCCCTCAATGTCTGCCCCCACTGAGGCCTCTTCCAGGATGTTTCCTCTCAGGGAAGTAGCAGGATGAGAGGTAGTAATGCAGGTTTATGTTCCTTTTTCACTCTCAGACTTAGCATAAATAGAATACAGTTTGGCTCTTTTTCTTACTCAAATATCTTACTCAAATGTATGATCTTACATATCAGGATGCTAATGTCATCCTCACCTCAACCACAACCCCAGAGGAGAAAGGCCTATCTGGACCACAGCTATGACCTCTGCAAATGAGCTATATTCTGAGGACCCAACCCACCCCCAGGGCACAGTTGGGGTTCCTACTACTCCTCCTAACTGGGATTATCAACCAGATTCACTCAATATAAGAAAAATGTCACACTTCTTGACCTACATTATTGTGGGTATGAAGAAGGCTAGTTTTAAGGCTATAAATTATGACAAAATTCTAGAGATCACCCAGAGCCCAGATGAAAATCCTGCAGCCTTCATGAGCCACCTCAATGAGACAGTTCTTAAATACACCAATCTGGACCCAGGCTCTGCAGAAGGGAGCTTACCCGATATTCGGGAAGAGCTCCAACAACTAGAGGACCTCACTGAGATGGCTTTCCAGGTATTCAACAACAGAGAGGAAAAGAAAAAGTAGAACAAAAAAGGAGAGAGAAAGAGAAAGAAGAAAGAGAAAGTACCAGGGAAAAGGAGAGGCAGGAAAGAGAGAACAAAAGATACCTAATGCTTGCCACTGCACTCCAAGGACAAACCCCCAAAGGTCGTGGGAAAGGAAAGAAACCTACTAAGGTAGGGGTTCCCAGGGATCCTTGTTTCAGGTGCAGAAAGGAGGGACACTGGGTGAGGCTCTGCCCGAACCCACAGCCTCCTCCCAGACCCTGTCCACTCTGCAAGAAGACAGGGCATTGGAAGGTTGACTGTCCATCAGCCTCCAACCGAGGAACGAGATTTCCTTCTTCTGTGGGTGAAGAGGCCCCTGAGTTCACAGTCCCTGACCTACTCAGTCTAGCCGCAGAAGACTGATGAGGCCCAGGTTCAGGAGCCCCAACCATTGCTATTACCACTGCTGAACCCAGGGTAATCCTATGAGTGGCAGGTAAGCCCATCTCCTTTATCCTAGATACAGGAGCCTAGTTCTCAGTTCTGCCAGAATATTTGGGGCCTTTAACTCCCTCCTCAACCTCTGTTGTTGGAATAGACAGAAAACTAACAAAACCATGGGCCACTCCTCAGCTCTTCTGCCATACACCTTTGCTCACTCTGTCTTAGTTATACCTGCTTGCCCTGATAGGGAGGGACATTTTAGCCAAGCTACAAGCTTCCCTTCTAATACCCTCATTACAGAGCATAACACATGCTCTAAATCCACAAACCATCCTGCTGCTAACCTTAAGAAGCCACCCTAATCCCCCAGTGCCAAACTCATCAGACCTCACTTTTCTTTCCTCTATTGACCCTCATGTTTGGGGCACAGAACACCCTTCTGTAGCCTCACATCATAAACTGGTCAAGGTAGCTCTTAAAGACCCCAGAAAATTCCTCAATAAAGCTCAGTAGCCTCTCACTGCCCAGGCCCTAATAAGATGCAAACCCATTATAGACCATCTCTTCTCAGCAGGCTTCTTATGCAACATGCCTTCCCCAGCCAACACTCCCATCTTGGCAGTAAAGAAGCCCAATGGAACTTACCAACTCGTACAAGATGAGGCTCGTGAGGTGACCGTTCCCATTACCTCCATAGTGCCTAACCCATACTCCCTGCTTTCCCAAATACCCGTAGGACCACTCATTACATTGTCCTAGACCTAAAACATGCATTTTTTTTTACCATTCCCCTTTCCTCCCAATCACAGGACCTCTTTGCTTTCATTTGGACAGACCCAACTACAAACTTAACCAAACAATTGACATAGACTGTCCTCCCTCAGAGCTTTAGGGATAGCCCCCATCTCTTCAGTCAGGCCCTGGCCTCTGACCTACAAGAAATAGACCTAGCCCCCAGCATTCTGCTCCAATATGTAGATGACCTTTTACTCTGCAGTTCATCTGAAGAAATCTTGCAAGAGCACGCCATCACCCTTCTTAATTTCCTATTAAAAAAGAGTCATCGGGTCTCCAAGGCAAAGGGGCAGTTTTCACAGACTCAGGTCACCTACCTAGGACTTTTACTAACTCTTACCCATAGGGCCATCACACTACAATGCCAAAGTCTCATTACTAACACCCCTCTACCTCAGACCAAGCAGGAGTTACTTTCCTTCCTGGGGCTAGCCAACTTCTTTAGGACCTTGATTCCCAACTTTGGCCTAATAGCTAAACCTTTACACCAGGCGACTACTGGTGACTTACAGGAGTCCATAGGAAACCCAAAGACTATTTCTAAGGCTTTCCAGAAACTTAAGGGCACCCTTGGGTAGGCCCCCACTTAAGCTCTCCCAGACCCCTAATGACTGTTTGTCCTACATACAGATGCCCATGATGGCTATGCCTTGGGCCTCTTAGCTCAATACTATGGGCCTGACCTAAGGTCTGTAGTCTATTTCTCTAAGCCACTAGATGCTCCATTCCTAGGCTGGTCAGCTTGCCTGCAGGCTCTGGCAGCAGTAGCCATTCTCATTCAGGAGGCTCTTAAGCTAGTTCCATATGCCAACCTGACGGTATATCCTCCCACTCCATAAACCCTCTCGTCACACACCGAGCTATATATAATACTTCTCTCTCCTGGCTATAATTTCTCCATGCTCAAATCCTACAAAACCCTCAAGTCCAAATCCATCCCTCCCCTCGAAGTCTTAACCCGCCTTCTTTGCTGCCTCTCTTTGACTCATCTACAGACTCTCACCATTGTAGTGAGGTCATTACCACTTTTTACATCCCTTCCCTAATCTCCAGGATAGCCATCTCCCACCACCTACACCCAATTGGTTCATAGATGGGAGTTCCTTTAAGGCCCCCAAGCAGGGAGCAGGCTACGCTATCATCACCCTCGACAATGTTCTAGAGTCTAAGTCTCTCCCTCCAGGAACAACCTGCCAACAGGCAGAGCTTATGGCTCTAACCTGGGTGCTAACTCTCACCAAGGGGCAGATGGTAAACATATACACGGACTCCAAGTATGCTTTCCATATCATACATTCACACATCCCCATATGGAGGGAGAGAGGATACCTCACCTCTAAACATTCCCCCATCATTAACAGAAACCTCATCCTCAAGCTCTTTCAGGCAGCCTCATTACCCAAACTTGCTGCTGTAATTCAGTGCAAGGGACATCAACATAAGAGAGATCACATCTCCATAGGAAACAATAAAACAGACACTGAGGCCAAAAGGCAAGCCCAGAACACTTGACCACTTACCCAACTGTTAGGAATGCCCTCTAAAGCACCACCATACACCAAAGAGGAACTTCTAAATCTCCCCAAACTGGGAGCGATCTTTTCCAATGGGTAGCATATTCTTAACAACAAAATAATTTTACCACAGCAACATGCTACCCAAGTCCTTACTGACCTGCACATCCAAATTCACATCAGTGTGAGACCCCTCACTTCTCTTCTCTCTCAGACCCTCCTACACCATTCCCTACTTTCTACCCTAGAAAAAATAACCAAGCAATATGTCATCTGCCAACAAACAACACCATAAAAGGGATTGAGACCTCACCTCCCCCTTTCCTGACTCACCAAGCTAGGGGACAGGTCCCTGGCCAGGATTGGCAGGTTGACTTCACACACATGCCACCAATACAGAAGCTCAGATATCTCCTAGTATTCATAGATACCTTCAGTGGATGTACAGAGGCATTCCCCACTTCCTCAGAAAAAGCCTCATAGGTAGCAGAAAAATTACTCATCATCCCATGTTTTGGCCTCCCAACGTCCCTCTAATCAGATAATGGCCCAGCATTTATCTCTCAAATTACCCAGCAGGTATCCCAGGCTCTAGGTATAATATGGAGGCTCCATACACCCTACAGACCCCAGTCATCTGGGAAAGTTGAGAGAATGAATAGCATCCTCAAGACTCACTTAACGCAACTTATCAAACAGACTCATCTGACCTGAGGGACAAACTTCTACCCCTAGCCCTCCTGAAAGTTAGGGAAGCTCCACACAAGCCATACATGTTAAGCCCTTGTGAGCTGATATATGGGTGCCCTCTCACCTTTGGCAACATTTCTTCCAGGCACACACATATGAGAACTACTTTCCCATCCTAACACATACCAGGAATACACTTAGAAACTATGCCAATGCTTCTCTTCCCAGCCCATCGAGGGAAATACTCTCCTCCCACCAATTATCCCAGGAGACTATGTTTATATAAATACCTTAACCCCAAAGCCTCTTTATCCTATGTGGACAAGCCCATACTTAGTCCTCCTCACCACCATGATGGTGGCTAAGCTTCAAGGAGTTGGACCCTGGATACATTTTTCTCATCTCAAACTCATAATTCAGGTACAACCCTCAGCACATCAGGAGCTGGAATACCAACTTCTCTGCTGCTTGCTCCCATTCCAGAGGACGAGAAGACACCCTCCTCCAAACCATCATATGCCAGTATACCCCCCACTGGAGACCTTAAGGTAAAAATCACCTGGCCAAGATAAGCATTCCCATCTGTGCCACAAGAAGACCTCCATCTTACAGGTAAAATACTGTTCCTCCATATTATTGCTCAGGAACTCTCTTTATACCATAGACCCCCAGAGTCCATTTATGAGCTCCAAGAAGTTATCAGAGACCTTTGGCTACAAGGGGACCTGCAGGATTTTAACCCCAAGGAAATACAGTTCAATACTTTCATCCTTATTCTGCTTCTTGCCGACCTCCTGCATTAATCTCAATATGAAAACCAATCTCCTACTTCTTTTCCCTCTCATCATTCCTGCCCTGTCCTTTAAACATCCCATTACCCCTGTAATTCAACACATAGTCAACATTACTCATAAAAGCAATATTACCCAATACCTCCTCCACTATGGGCATTAAACTCATCACTTTCTCAGCAACCATATCTGAGTTATTAACACTCCAACCCTGGCTATTTCACCTAGGAGCAAAAAAATATAACCAACCACAATAGTGGAGAAAGCATAGGGCAGACACCCACTCTATATGACAAAGCTGGTTTCTGCTTCTAAAACTTCAACAGTACAGGGAGTAAGGCAATCTAGTTAGGCGCCTTTAACCACACACAACTACACAATAACACTTATGTCTTGGCACAACAAGGCAATCTTTTCACCCCCACAGACCCACCAGGGATATGTCTCAACACCACCTATCACAACTCCATTTTCGAAGAACAGGTGCACACTTTTACCCATAGCACCTGAGGAATAGGGGAGAGAATGGGCATAGTATACACACAAATAAATGTAACCTCCACAAATGCCACAAAAGGGAACTCCTCATACACCTTTTTTACTAGACTTATCCTTAATGGAGTTTGCCAACACCACATAACCTCTCAACAGCTCCCCCATCCAATGACAAGTGTACCAAGAAGAATAGGGGGAACCCCTCTGTTCCCCAATGTAGCTCTGTTAGTCCTAATTTCAGAAAATAAAAAAATAGAGGCTATTGGACAACTGCCCTGACACTAAGAAGGACAAGATTTTATTTCATGTGTGGAACCAAAGTATATCCAGTCCTCCCTAGGTACTGGTCTGGAACCTGCACTGCGGTAAAACTTGTCCCCAATGCAGATATACTCACTCAGTAGGAAATGGCCTCTTCCGAGAGTGTCCTCAACCTTGGCTCTTTTTTTAAGTATTTCTCTCCAGTCATGGCCCAAACCATACACTAAGCCAAAGAGATCCCTAGCAGATCCCAACTGGGACTATCGTGCACATGATAACCCAATCCTAGAAAGACCTGGCTTGGGCCACTCCATCACTCATGCTTCTTTTGGTTTGCAGGAATACCACTACTAGAAAGATCCATCTTAAACATATCCATTGCCCTCCAACAAACATGGGATGCCACCATCAACATGAGAGAGAAGCAGCAAGAGTCACTGATATGGCCTAGCTGATATGGCCCTAGCTGATATAGCCCTGCAGAATAGATGGGCCTCAGATATCTTAATGGTCGAGGTAGGAGGCACTTGTGCTATGCTTAATGAGACCTGCTGCTTCTATATCAATAGCACGGGTATAGTCAAGGAAAATTTAGAGGTACTGAAGAAAAACACTGACATAATACAAAGAGCCAAGGAAAGGGTCTACACTAGTGGAAGCTGGCTCTCAATTCTGCTTTCTTATCTCTACCCATCACTCAAGGCACTGCTATTGCCCTTAATTACCCCCTTCCTCATTTTATTACTATTTCTCTCACTAGGATCCTGTTTAATTAAGCTGTTAATCAATTTTATAAGAAGAACAGTTGAAGCCACTGTGGCAGAAACCACGAAGGTCATTCTGCTACTAAGAGGGTACCATCCTCTACACCATAATCCAGTGCAAGAAGAGGAAGTCCCCTTGCCCTCAGATTATAAAATCTATGGCCTGCCTCAGCCAGAAGGAAACAGCCAGAAGACCTTCGACATCCCCATTCCACTCACCCCTAATTTTCCTTTTTATATAAAGAAGAAGGCAGGAATGACAGTCTGGTCTGACCTTGCATAGAGGCTCCCAAGCTAGCAAAAAAGGACATCGGAACAAACAGACCAGGGTGGGACAGCACCCAATTAATTGGTCAGGGACAGGATAGTTCCAGGAACTAGAACGCCATGGGATAGAAGCACCCAACAAGAGAAAAGTAGAGCACTTCAAAGTAACCAATTACCAGACTACTTCCCCATAGTGCACAGGTTTTTTTTTATTTAAAAAACCCTGCACAGAGTGACCCTGGGTGGGGGGGAACTGGTCTCAGCTCCACTACTTCCCCTCTCTTGCTCTGGGGAGACCCTGCTTTCAATAAACCCTTTGCTTTGCTATTAACTCACTGTCTCCTCATGGTTTCTGGGCGGCTCCAATCTCACAAGAAGTTTTTCATCTTGTTAGACAGTAGGATTGTCAAGAAATTTGAAGCACTGGTCTTGGAATCACTAGTATAAGCCATCATACTGTGAAAACAAATAAAAGAAATCTCATTTAAAATAAAGTCAGGAAGCCCTGAAGGGAGAGCTCTCACTCAAGTACCACTCATTGCAGCCTGCATAACCAGCAAGCAGAAAGAAGCAAGATGAGAATTATTTGGACAAAGGAATATATTTTTCACATAGCAATTTTATCTTCTGCTTTAAAAAAGAATCCCTCCCTGCCCCAGCAACAAGACACTACCACTTGCAGCCAATGAGAGAGACCACCACAACCTTGAACTCTTGTTCTTCTCCAGTGAACCTTTGTTCAAAACCACACTCTCCAATTTCCTCCTAAAACCAAATAAAAGTTGAGCTTCCCTTTGTCCCTTAGGACTTGCTTATGGTTTGGCCATAGCTTGATCCCCAATTGTTATTCCCAAATAAACCCATTCTACTGGTAAAATAACTGCCTGTTTTATTTTTATTTTTAAAAGATTTTATTTATTTATTTTTAGAGAGAGGAGAAGGGAAGGAACAAGAGAGGGAGAGAAACATTGATCAGTTGCCTCTCACACATGAGCCAACTGTGGACCGAGCCCACAATCCAGGCATGTGCCCCAGCCAGGAATTGAACTGGAGACCTTTTGCTCTGTGGGACGATGCTCAACCCACTCAGTCACACCAGTCAGGGTGCCTGTTTTATTTTTAAGGTCCATAATGGAAATGTGATCATGCTGGCAGAAAAACAGTCACTAGAATCTCACTTTCCCCAGCACCTCAATACACCTCTGCCCTTATTCTCAGATGTCCCTAAGAGAGAGTAAAAAACATGTCATTTTGTTTATTATCCTCTGAAGCTACTAAGAACAAAAAACATCCGTAAAATAAATCTTTGTCCAACATAGTAAATAAGTTTACCAGGAAGTTCACCTTGGACTCTGTAGACCAGCTCAAAATCCTGTTACAGGATTTATAAATAATTTACTTCAAGACAATTGCCTTATCTAATTCAGGGCTTTTGTGAGGAAAAAATGAGCAATTGCTCAATACTATATTGTGAAGAAGGGTAGAGAAGATAGTCTCTACACTTGAAAGAAGAACTACAAAACAATTTATAGTTTATGTTCTTCAATATTCTCCCTCCTCCTCTTTCCCTCCCCTTCCTCCCAACCCTGTAGGGAGAGAACCCAGACTGATTTCTCTTCCTGCATTACCAACACCCTCTTCTTGACAAAAGCACCCTCAGGGTGAAACTCTAAGTGCTGCTCTGGAAAGATGACAGTCTTGAGATAGAAATAGACCTAGCTTAGAGAGCTTATTTTCTATGTAACTGTCTATTTCCCAGTTTTCTCACCCATAAAATAAGAATAATACTCAAATTTCAGCATAGCACCAGGCCATTGAGTATTCAGTAGTGGTGGTTATTGTCACGGTGCTCTGTCCAGCCCAGTCCCAAGGCCAGATTCTCTTCTGTGGAGTGGCCTGGAGCAATGTCTGTACAAACAGTGAATAAACAGACCCAGGAACATGTAAATGGAATTGTACCATATGTAATCTTTCCTTAAGGCTTCTTTTCACTTGGCATAAAATTTTAATAACTTTGTGTACAAAAAGGGGCCACATACTAAACCTGTGATGGGGTGCAGAGCAAGGGTCTCTGAAAATAGGAAGAAGGCCCCCACAAACCTGGGTTGGGGGAAGGGGCTTTTAAGATACTTTACATAACAATGGCAAGATAAAAGCTGTGCTTCTGCCCTGGGCAAAGGCATATGTGACTTTGGGAGCATTCACAGACTCATGACAGCCAGGCCAACTTATACAGCACCTTGGCAAGAGGCAGGAGCTGGATGCCCCTGGGTCACTGAGATGCCCTGACTAAAGATGGCAGCCAAATGAAAGTAAAAGGTACGGGGGAAGTGGTAAAAGTAACATATCATAGGAGGGGCTGGATATGAAGTCACATAGGAAGTTCTGGACTGAGCATTTAAAATAAAGGCAGGCTGAAAAAGGAGGAAGCAGTAACATGGTTTGAAAGGGTGTAGAGAAGGGGCCCCAGTCTGCCATGATGTCTGGTATGTAAGGAGATGCCACGTGATTTGGAGTAGGAGATGCCATGCGGTTTCGAGTAAGAGCTGGAGTAAGAAAGAGGAGGTCAACTGAGAAACCTGCCTGGAGAAGACAGCAGCACAGCTGACAGAGCTGTGCAGGGACCTGCAGAGATTTGTGAGGAATGCCTGGAGCTGAAATGAACTGTGACAGGGAATGCTGACCCACAGATTTCTGCTTTTCTGAAAGACAGTGCCTCTGACTGGCATATTCTGAAATAGGCCTGGTTTGGCAAAGGGAGACAGGACTATGTGTTTTGGGGTGTTTTAAAGGAAGTGGGACTTAATGGTAGAAATCTGCCATTATTCTAATCCGTATAACCTTTAAATAAAAAACCTCTTTCCATTTTCACCAAACCTCTTGAATTGGGAGTCACTCTTCTTGGCAGCGGGCAATTGAACCTCAGGCAGTTCCAAAACAGCATTGGCGGGGTTCTGTAACAAACCTAACAAGTTCAGAGGTAGCCTGTGTGGTGGCTTTACAAACTCAGAGACCTAGAGTAACCACACAGAACGGTCTGAAATTAAAACTTTTTAACTAAAAGCAGTTCATGGCAGGTATTCATGTCCTAGGTTAGAATCTTCCCTGACAAAAGTCAATCTTTACCTTAATTGAGCCTGTCCTTTGGCATCTATCATAACATTCCTTTGGAATGTCAAGTTAACTTCCCTTTTTATGAACCTTTTAGGCACCAGAGCCAGAGACCACAAATTCCTTCACGGTTATTGTTATTATGTTAATTATTGACTGTTAACTATCTGGTGTCCACCTATGTAGAAGAAGTATATGTTTATCATTTTAGTATTTATCCAATCACAGATGGGCCCCACACCCCACATTGCTTTCTCCTACCTCCCTAATCTATCACTAATGGATTGCATGTAACCCCCTTATACCTCCTCTTTTTATTGTAATTTATAAAATAAAGTGCAGGGGATAGCACCGAGTCACACTGCAGAGGGCGCCAACGGAAGCAGCACAGTAGGTGGAAGCTGTGAACACCAAGATACCTGCTGTGTGAACAGGAAACCCACCAACAAAGGAACCACCAACAGATAACAACAGAAGAAGGAGAAGGAGGAAGTGGAAGCCACACTAACTCAACACAGGACCTATATGGAAATACAACTAACTGGCGAAGAAATTACTCAAAACAAACAACTGAACAAGAGCAAGAGGGAATCCTCAAAATCTTGTACACAGAGAAGAACCAACTTCAACACAACCTGCCCACACCTGCACAACACAATAAACGTGTGGTGGACAGAATGACCCTCAGTTAAACAGCTAGAGGGAAAGACCCACCAAAGAAGACCCAAAAGCAGTCAAAACGCAAAGACATACACAGAGCCAACATACACAACAGCCCAACACCTGCGAGCTCAGGAGATCAAGGAGACTGCACCACTTAATCTCACAGGTATTCTACTATAGAAGTTCACACTATAAACCTAGGGAGTCAGAACAGATCAACTTAATATGCAAAGGCTAACAAGAAGAGTTTCACAAACAATGGGAAGATAAAGAAACAATCCCCAAATGAATGGAAAGGAGGAACCCTCAGAAAGAATACCAAATGAATTAGAAGCAAGTCATCTATCAGATACTGAGTTCAAAGCAATGGCTATCAGGAAACTCAATGAGCTCACAGAGAATTACCGGAAACTACAGGTAAACTACAATGAACTCACTGCAAACTATATCAACATGGAAAAGGAAACAGAAACTAGCAACAAGGGCCAAGATGAAATGAAGAATACAATCTCTGAACTGAAGAACACAGTAGAAGGAATCAAAAGCAGGCTTGATAAAGCAGAGGATCAGATCAGCGAGCTGGAGGACAAGGTAGGAAAAAACGCCCAGAAAGAGCAAGAAAAGAAAAAGAGGCTCAGAAGAAATTGAGAGGGGCTAAGGGAAATGCAGGACAACATGAAACGTAATAATATCCATATAATAGGGATACCAGAAGGAGAAGAAGAGCAAGGGATAGAAAACCAGTTTGAAAAAGTAATGATGGAAAATTTCCCTAATCTGATGAGAGAAAAAGTCAAACAAATTCAGGAAACACAGAGAGTCCCAATCAAAAGGAACCCTAAGAGGCCCACTTCAAGACACATCATCATTAAAATGGCAAAACTCCAAGACAAAGAGAGAATCTTAAAGGCAACGAGGCAGAAACAGGAAGTAACATACAAGGGAGCCCCAATAAGGTTAGCAGCTGACTTCTCAATGGAAACACTCCAAACCAGAAGAGAATGGAATAAATATTCCAAGTAATGAGAACCAGAGGCCTCCAACGAAGACTACTCTACCCAGCAAGGCTCTCAATCAAGATAGATGGCTAAATAAGGAGCTTCCCAGAAAAAAGAAGTCTAAAAGAATACACCTCCACCAAACCAGCTCTGCAAGAGATGCTAAAGGGACTGATTTAAGGAAAGGAAGGGAAAGAGAGAGAGAGAGGAACACAGATACAAAAAAAAATTGCAATGAATAAGTACCTATCAATAATAACCTTAAATGTAAATGGATTAAATGCTCCAATCAAAAGACATAGAATAGCTGAATAGATAAGAAAGCACAATCCACACATATACTGCCTACAAGAGACCCACCTCAGGACAAAAGACTTACACAGACTGAAAGTGAAGGGCTTGAAACAAGTTTTCAAAGCAAATGGTCAGGGGAAAAAAGCTGGGGTGCAATGCTCATATCAGACAAAATAGACTTCCAAAAAAGGGCCATCAAGAGAGATCCAGAAGGACACTTCATAATGCTCAAGGGAAGAATCCACCAAGAAGACATAAACATTGTAAATATATATGCACCCAACACAGGAGCACCCAAATACATAAAGAAAATATTGGAGGACTTCAAGAAAGATATTGATAGCAACACAATTATAGTAGGGGACTTCAACACCCCGCTGTCAAAAATGGACAGATCTTCCAAACAAAATATCAGCAAAGATATTGTGGCATTGAAAAATGCCCTGGAAGAAATGGACTTAACTGATATATATAGGGCCTTTCACTCCACAGAAGCTAAATACAAATTCTTTTCAACTGCACATGGAACATTTTCAAAATAGACCATATGATAGGACACAAAACAAGCCTCAACAAATTCAAGAAATTTGAAATCATACCAGTATTTTCTCTGACCACAAGGGACTGAAATGAGAAATCAACCCAAAGGAAAAAAAGCGAAAACACTCAAAATCATGGAGATTGAATAGCATGATATTAAACAGTGAATGGGTCCAGGACGAGATTAGGGAAGAAATAAAAAAGTTTCTCGAAACAAATGAAAATGAACTCACAACAACCCAAAACCTATGGGACACAGCGAAGGCAGTCCTGAGAGGGAAGTTCATAGCAATACAGGCCTACCTAAAAAAAAATAGAAATATTTCAAACAAACAACTTAACCCTACACCTACAAGAACTCGAGGAACAACAACAAAGACAACCCAATGCAAGTAGAAGGAAGGAAATAACCAAGATCAGAGCAGAATTAAATGACATAGAGACTAAAAGCACAATTCTAAGGATCAATGAATCCAGTAGATGGTTCTTTGAAAAGAGAAACAAAATAGACAAGCTTTTAAGCAGGCTCATCAAGAAAAAAAGAGAGAGGACCCAAATAAACTCATCAGAAATGAAAGAGGAGAGATTACAACTGATGCCACAGAAATACAAAGGATTGTAAGACACTACCATGAAGAACTGTATGCCAAGAAATATGAAAACTTAGAAGAAATGGACAAATTTTTAGAAAAATATAATCTTCCAAAACTCAATAAGAAGAAGTAGAAAACGTGAACTGACCAATAGCAGCAGATGAAATTGAAGCAGCAATCAAAAAACTTCCGACACACAAAAGCCCTGGACCCGATGGTTTCACAGGAGAATTCTACAAAGCATTTAAGGAAGAGCTAACCCCTATACTTCACATACTATTCCAAAAAATCCGAAATGATGGAAGACTCCCAAACTCTTTTTATGAGGCCAGCATCATCCTAATCCCAAAGCCAGAAAGAGACATAGAAAAGAAAGGAAACTACAGGCCAATATCGCTGATGAACATTGATGCTAAAATCCTCAACAAAATATTAGCAAACCACATCCAGCAATACATTAAAAAGATCATACACCATGACCAAGTGGGATTCACCCCAGGGTTGCAAGGATGGTACAATATTTGCAAAACAATAAACGTAATACATCACATAAACCAAAGCAAAGACAAAAATCACATGATCATATCAATAGATGCAGAAAAAGTATTCGATAAAGTACAGCATCCATTTATGATAAAAACACTTAGCAAAGTGGGAATAGAAGGAGCATTCCTCAACATAATAAAGGCATATGAGAAACCTCCTGCCAACATTATACTCAATGGACAAAAACTAAAATCTTTCCCACTAAGATCAGGAACAAGACAAGGTTGTCCACTATCACCACTTCTATTCAACATAGTACTGGAAGTTTTACCCACAGCAATAAGACAAGAAAAGGAAATACAAGGCATCCAAATTGGAAAGGAGGAAACAAAACTGTCATTGTTTGCAGATGACATGAGCGTGTACTAGAAAATCCTATAGACTCCGACAAAAAAACTACTCCACCTAATAATTGAATTTGGCAAATTAGCGGGATACAAAGTCAACATCAAGAAATCAAAAGCATTTTTGTATACCAACATGAAACAGAAGAAGCAGAAATGAGGGAAAAATCCCATTTGATATAGCAACACAAAAAATAAAATACCTAGGAATAAACCTCACCAAGGAGGTAAAAGACCTATACTCAGAAAACTACACAACACTGAAGAGAGAAATCATGGAAGACACAAACAAATGGAAACATATACCATGCTCGTGGATTGGAAGAATCAACATCATCAAAATGTCCATAGTTCCCAAAGCAATTTATAGTTTCAACGCAATCCCTATCAAAGTACCAATGGCAAATTTCACAGATATCGAACAAACACTTCAAAAATTTGTATGGAACCATAAACGTCCCCGAATATCAGCTGCAATTTTGAGAAAGAAGAGCAAAGCAGGAGGGATCACAATTCCTGATATCAAACTGTATTACAAGGCCACTGTAATCAAAACAGCTTGGTACTGGCATAAAAACAGACAGATAGACCAATGGAACAGAAT
>PVJI01020260.1:0-29343 GCA_004026765.1 Micronycteris hirsuta | reverse complement strand
AAAAAAAAAACTTCTGCTTGCTGGCTTTAAAAGTGTCCGGCTGTTTCTGCTCCCCTCGTCCTCTTGTCTGTGTCAGGCATCTAATCATTCAATTTCCCCTGTAATCTTGGTCACCAATCTGCATATATGCTGGACTACTGTTGGGTGTTTGCTTTGTTCCTCAGAAAATCAGCTAGGTGTTTCACTTGTGGGGAGGAGGAAGTGGACTCTGCTCCCCCCTATCTTGCCGCCATTTTTTTCTCTCTCATTTGGGCCATTTTTTTTCTTGGTGCACCTGTTACTTCAAGGGGTGGAGCTTTAGGTGTTCATCAGGGTGGGGTAATCCACATCGTTGTGTTGTGATGCTTTCTGTGGGGGTGGGGCCTGAGAGAACAGTGGTGCTTGCTCCACTCTCCGCACCTTGCCAGCTTCCTACAAGCAAGTTGATCCCCTCTTTGCCGGCTCCAGGGTGAGTGGACGAGCCTGCACAGTTCCAAGTCCCCGTGGTCTTCCCCAATGAACTCTCCTGTGAGGCTTGGAGTTCCTCCCGTTGCCACTTCAACCCCCACAGGTGTTTTCAATCCGTGATTTGAGACTTTATTTCCCTGCATTGGTGGGCCAAGCAGTCTGTTCTGCCCCCCAGCTTTTCCTCCTGGTTTATCTGCGAACGATAATGAGGGACTTCCCAGTCCACCAGTCTCAGCCTTGGTTTCACAGAATGTGCCTGCAGTGCTTTGGCCAGGCACGCCCACCACAGGCTGTTCCAGGTGGCTGGAGCCTGGAGCGCCGCCAGCACCACTTTGTCTACAAACCGCAACTCCCGGGAGCGCTCTACACCAGGCTCTGCCCCACCTACTGGACTGGATGAATGTGTCTTCTTTAACTCTTTGGTTGTCGGCCTTCCACTTAGTTCAGTTTTCTGTCAGATCTGGCTGCCCTTGCCCTCTAAATTGCTTTTTTTCCTCTTTTGGTTGTGTGAGGAGGCACAGTGTGTCCACCTATACCTCCATCTTAAGGATATAGCTCTTTTCATAGGTTTGAGGAGTTCTAATCAGGTATTTTTCTGAATAGGCTCTCTGTTCCCCTCTTTTCATTTTCAGGTATGCCTATTATTCTTATACTGTTGATTCTGATTGTGTTAAATAGTTCTCATAGAGTTGGGGTTTTTTTTATTTCTTTTTATGCTCAGATCTCTCTCTTTGTACCTCTGTGTCATTTCTAAATTTCTATATTTGATATTACTAACCCTTCTCTCTATCCAGTTTGCTCTGTTTATTATGCTTGTTAGCTTATTCTTGATCTCTTTTACTGAATTCTTCATCTCCAGAATTTGTTTGATTCTTTTTTAATGTTTTAATGTCTTTGGTAAATTCATTTTGTTCGTTGATTTGTTTTCTGAGTGCACTAAATTTCTTTTCCATGTTTTTGTTCATCTCATTGAATATTTCCAGAACTGCAATATTGAATTCTCTGTTATTTTTACCACATATTCCCATGCCTTTAAATTTGTTTTTTAGATTTTTTTTTCTAAACTGCCTTGCTACTTTGGTTATTTATGTGGATTCCTTCTCTGTCTAGACATCTGTATATGAGTGGCACTTCTCTAGATGAATAATTTCTCTTATTGTCCAATAGGTGGCACTGAAACACAAGTTTGTTTGTTTATTTAATTATCTATGTGAAATCCAGTGCTGTCCTGTGCACCCAGATGCTGTCCTCATTGTAGCTGATATGCATGGAGTGGGTTTGGCTAAAGTAATCAGCCAGTTGTTTCTCTTTCTTTCTTTCTTTTTTGGATTGCCATCCTGGTAATGGTGACCTCAGACATCCATTGTGTTCCTCATGTGACCCAATCCCAGAATCAGTCACAGAGTGCACTTTTGCTCAGGGAAAAAAGCAATTCTGTAGTTCCAGTTCTCAGGTTTGCAGATAATGTGCTCCCCAACCTTGTAACAAGGGTGAAGGGAAGAGAGTTCCGAGATTCTATAGGAAGCAGGGCTCTGTGGTGCCTTCTCACTGCCTGAAATGTTGTCTAACAACTATGGCCACAGCCCCATGGTTTATCCTTACCAAGGTCCCTGGGCTTAGTTTGTACTGTTCACTTGCAGCAAGAATGCTCACCAGATAGCTTTGCTCGTTCTGACTGAAGGAGGTATTAGCCATGACCAGATTCTTCCCATCTCCAAGTTGAGCCCTGCTATAAGCTCCAGGCTACAGGGCTGCTTCTGTGGCTCCTCTGAGTCTTCTTCTCTTTGCACTTCTCCATTTTGCTCCCATTTACCCACCTTTAGTTGGGTCAATGTGCAAATTTCTTAAGTGTGCTTTGTGTTAAGCAGGGAATCCTTTGTTGATTTAAGCTGTTCAAATTGTTGAAACTTCAAGGGAAAAGACCAAGGGGATCTCTCATTCCACCATTCCTTCAAAGTTGCTCTTGAAAATATTTTTAAATAAATTAATAAAAATAGAGATATGGACATGTGAAAGACAGACCGAATTCTTTACTTCATTTGGGTAGCTCGTATTCTTGAAGAATAACAATAAAAAAGCAGAAGTTTGTAATCTATTCGTGAGTGAAAAATATTAACAAATAATACAGGAAAAAAGTCAGAAACAAACTGAGAGATGAGGAAAAAGTGGTCAATAAGCCTTCTGTGACTGAAAAGGCATTTATGCAGAAATTTGAGTACAAGTGAAGGGAGCTCGTCTAAGTGGTGTTTTAGCAGAGGTAACAGTAAGAACAGAGATCCTAGAGCCTGAAGAAGCAATTAGCCTGTCACATTTGAGAAAGAGCAAGAAAGATGCTGTCGCTGGGTTAGGACAGGAAGTAAGAAAGGAAGACTTGCAAGTCTAGTAAAGCTGGGGTTTTAAATTCCAAAGTAAGGGTTTAGTCTTTAATTTAAACTGCGAGATAAACCACTGGAAGGTTTGAACTCTGGAGATATGATAATATTTAAGATTAAAAAATGGATTTAAGAGTAGAAACATTGAGAGACTCTTTAGAAAAGAGAAAATGCCGTTGAAACAAGGGTAGCTGTGGAGAGGAATCAGGAGCAGTACATTTATATATATAAAGAGATGACCAGATCCATTCATTAGTTTAAACCAAAAATAGCTCATTTCTACTTTTGCTTGTTTGTTTTGCCTAAGCAACTGAATAACCTAATAAGTTATCTGGGGAGAAGAGCATAAAGAGTGGATTTGGGGTTTAGTGAGGGAAGAATTCTGTTTGGGGCATGGAAAGTTTGCATTGTCTCAGTCATGCAAATAAGGATATAGACTAAGCAGAGTAACAACCATATTTCATTGATTCTAATGCTCATTTTTCTTTTACACTTTAACATCTCTGTAAAGTAGAATTACCTCACACATCTGATATTCTAGTAAATCACTGGTAGTCAGGTGATAGTGATGTAGTTATCATTTGCCTGACATTGGGCAAACTTAGTCACAGCTGTTCATATTGTTATGACTTGAATTATGTACTATGCAATGTTAGTCCTTTGCTATATAAATGTCTTTCTAATTGTTACCAGACATATTTGAGACTTTTCAGCATACAAATAGCATTTTAAGCCATATGGTTGGATGAGATACCTCAAGGACTCAGCAAAGAAAACAAAAGAGGGGTCATCTATTAGATTTTTTAAATGGAGAAACCAGTATCTAGAAGCCAAATAAAGTGTTTACAGAAGGATGAAATAATCAAGTGGGTTAAATTTTGCTGAAAGCTCAACTAGGATTGAAACTGCAGACTGATCATTGGACATGGTAAAATGTAAGCCATGTTGACAAGAGCATGAGCAGTTCCATGGTACAGGCAGAGAATAAAAGCCTACTTGGAGTGTCTCAGAGAAAATAATAGATGAAGAAGTAGAGTCACAGAAGTTAATGAAGAAGTTAACAAAGAAGTTAATGTCTTTGAGAGTTTTTTTCATAAGGGGGATATAAATACACAGATGAGGGGCGTGTCAAAAAACAGATTTTGTTTTAAGATGGAAGATCTTATTTCCTGTTTAAAGGTAATTATACTGCCATAAAAGAAAGAGGAAAACACAACATATAAAAGAAGGGGGTAATTATGAAAATAGAGTTGTTAGGTAGATAAGAGGGGATGACTTTTAGCATAGTAGGTTTTGGCCTTAAAAATAAACAGGAGCAATGCTGTGCTGCATCAGTGGAGTTTCTTCACATTGAATAAAGAGAGGGGTGATCATCCCCCTATGTTGAGGACAAGCAGAGTAATCTAATGGACAATAAATTGGACTAAACACTAAAATATTCTAGGCATACTCCATGTCTTTACAATGTTCATGATACCAGGGAGATTCAAAGAAATTGAGATTCCATACAGAGTAGTTGGAACAGTTTAAAAGAGTCTACCAAATGTAAGATTCAAACCCCAAAGCACCCTAATTTATTTAGTTGGCAACAGTAAAAAAATCTTTCTGGAGGAGAACCTATGTGCCTTGCTCCACATGGCTTGCTGCATGCCAATAGCTCTTATATCAGAATTTTTCCGAAGACAGTGGGTGCCCTGGATCCTCTGGTGTGACTCTCTTCAGTTTTTTTAATGGCTTTCCCAGCAGCACCTGTCACTCTCTGATACCACTGACAGTTGTGCTTTGGAAGAATCCATGAAGGCCAGGGATACAGAAAATTAGAAAATGTGAAAGAATATTACTGGGGTTTGCTAAACAAAGCATTTTGGATTCATTTTGTTTCTTGATATATACAATTTCAGATATATATATTCTAATATGTGTGTTTCTGTTGATTGCCATATGTTCATTCCTATAGATACCTGTGACATGCCTATATGTCCAGCACGGCCTCAGACTTGAGCACCTCATAACCTGGTGATGATATTGAGACACAAATTATTAATTATGTCAGAAGAGTTAAATTAGGAGAAAGTCCAAGTTTCAGAGTTCTACATTCGAGTGTTAACAACTATCTCAACATCAAGCAAGTACCCAGAGATACTGGATTCTATATTTGGTTTAAAGGATGCAGGGGTTAGGTCACTTAAAAATTCCAGAAACAGACAATAAGCATTCTAAAATCTCAGAGATAGAAGATGGAAAACATTTTGGATATTATAAACTTTTAAATTTACCACTTTTCTGAAGATGCACTGGCTCATAATGTATTTAATTTTAATTCTTCCATCATTTAATCAAGGAAATTGACAAAAAAAGATGTGTATGAGATATGGTCAACATGAAGAAGATATACTGCCTAATCTCCACTTAAAGGATTACTCACTGCCTTCTTGCAGAGGTGCCATCATCAGATAGCATTCAGACGTCAGCCATTCTAGAGCCTCAGGAGAATAGCCTCTCCTGAAGACACACTTTTTGGGGGGTAGTGCTTCTATGCTAATTGAGCAAGTTGGGAGGATCCCAGTCCTCTGACTCAACATAAGACAACTGCCTCAGCCAATATTCTTGCCAGAGTTTCCCACTAATGTGGCTGAGAATTTGTGGGCCTGCATTACAATTTGACTTTATTTCACAGGTGTTGATTCCTATGCAACTTATACTTCACACTCTGTCAATGTATGCTGCTGGAAAGCTCAAACTGCAGCAAGGAGGATGGGTGGTGACTGCCTTTTAGCAACACTCTGCCATGTAGGAAAGTATCTGTTGCTACGTGGTATTGTCTCTGCTTTCTCTTTTATTCAATCACCCATAGTGAATAAAATGACTTTTGTTTACAATATTTATCGATGAATATGTCAGGTGATTTTCTGTGTGAGAGGAAGCTGAGATGAGGGCATTGAAAGTTTGGGACAGGAAGGAGAGATTATTTGAGGGACTGGAAAGCTATGAAATTGCAAAGGCTTCAAAGGAGTAACAAGATCAGGAATATGGCCACTTCCTGGGTGTGGAAATAGCATGGGTCTAGACTAGGGGATACCAGGATCAGAACAGAGTAACCTGCCTTCTGGGGTGAGAAAGAATTTGATACTATACCATCATGAGATAGTGCCTTGCAATAGTAAAAACTCAAAAAGTACTGACTATTTATCATTGTTTCCTATTATATTCAGTACTGTTATTATCAGAAATAGAAAATACAAAGAATGATAAAGATAAGCTTTACCTACTCTGTAACTTGCCTAGGGCCAGCCTTCTTGCCAATTTAAAATGAAGAGGACATTTCATAGCATCAGTAGTTCAACAAAAATAAATGCTTATAATTTCCTGCAAAATTTTACCTGAAAGCAAAAGTGAAGGCATAAGAAAAATGAATTCAAAGTGATAACAAAAATTTTGATAGTGTGGATTAGAGAATAAATGATTATTTGTTATTTTAAATTCAGATTAAAATTAATTCAGGCCATCTGCAAAGGAAGCATGTGAAGAAATGGAAAAAAGGAGTGTAAATATCAAAATGATTTCAAAAGCATCAAGATAGATAAAAGGTTTATATAAAAAAACAAATAAAAATATAAAACAAAACAAAACAAACTCTTCTTACCTGTACAGATAACTAGGTCTTCTAAAAGGAATTTGTTCACAACAATATAGGCCAATATCTGTTCTCTTAAGAGATGTTAACCAGGTTTTTCTTTTTTCTTTTTAATTCTCACCAGAAGATATGTTTATTAATTTTTGAGCTAGAGGAAGGAAAAGAGGAAGGATAGAAATAGAAAGAGAGAAAGAGAGAGAGAAATGGAAAGAAAATGAGAGAAACATCAATGTGCGAGAGAACATTGATCAGTTGTTTCCCATGTGTGCCCCAACCCAGGATCTTACATGCCCTGACTGGGAATCAAACTCGCAAAATTTCAGTGTACAGGATGATGCTCTAAAAAACGGAGCCATCTGCCCAGGGCAGGTTTTTTCTATTAAATAATTTTGCATGTGTTGTCAGACAAGTAGCCTCCAGCATATAATTCTTCTACTTGAGATCGTAATCGGTAAAACTGGAAGCTTCTAGGACTCCATTTATTTTAATACCTTCATTTTAAAATTTATAACACAGAATCCAAGAAAATAAAGTGGTTTACATCTGGTGACAGAGAGGAAAACCAGAATAAGAACTTAGATCCTGAATCACAGGGCAGCAAACTGTGATATCCTAAGAGGAAAAGTGTCATTTGATTGCTGCTGAGAAGTATTCCATTTCTTTATCATAGATAACACAATTCTCTTTGTCCCAAATAATGGTATAAAATACTTCAGGGTATGATAAAATAAGATTGAAAAATGTGTATTGTTGATTTCTGTGATATAAATATTTATAAATGTGTTCACCAAGTACAATTTCAAGCTACCAAAATGACATCACTAGACAATGAGTTGAGAAGAGACATGCATAAGCAGCTATCATCAATACCTTTTTGACTATTTAATTTGGTCTGAGGCAAACACCTAAATCCCCTCTGCCCTCTCAGATTCTTTGTGTGCTCAAAAAAATAATTACTCATAGGCTGCATGTAAAGTTAACTCAAGAAGAATCTAAGATTACCTCCTGCAAAGAATCTGTAAACATGATCTTGCAATGTAAATTACTTACCTTGAGATTTTTAATAAGCTGGTGGAAAAGACAAAATTGCTCCCTATCTTCAGGAATTAGGATATGAGGTAATAAGTTAGAGAGTTTTGTCTCAATTTGTACTTTAGATTATTGGATTTGTGAAAGTTGTATTGTTTAATATCTTAAGCTAATGGCAACTTTCATCATATAATAGAATCTTCCTATTTTTCTTCTTAACAGATGAGAACTCAAAATCTGTGTATAGAACATGTTGGCAAAATGAGAACTAGAATCCTATCTTCTGACTTCCAACACTCTCATAACGACTCTACTGATCTAAACAACTTTGGTCACATCAATAGAGATTATAAATAAGAAATAGACATTTAAAAAAACAACCAAGTAGAAATTCTGGAGTTATTTCACAATAAGACATTACAAATGTATATTTTCTCAATTCCTTTCTTAATTGATCTAGTAAAAATAATATAAAATAATACGCATATAATGTATTTTTTAAGATTTTTTTACTTATTTATTTTTAGAGAGCGTGATGTGGACACCGGCCTGCAGTGTCCGCAGCATTATGGTTGAGACACAAGACCTGAGACACGAGAAAAATTCCATGGACTACTAAGTTCTGTGGAAGAAAAAGGAAGGCATGGTCATTCTCTGAAGAGGAGAGTGCACCGACCCTTGCCTTGATAGGCTTTTATTGTTTTCCTGGGCACATTACATTGAGGGTGGTTTTCATTTACTAAGCACAGGTCTCTTGACTATGCATAGGATCACTGTAGGTGATTACCTTTTACAGATAAAAAAGGAGACGGTGTTGCTAGTTACACCAAGAAAGGAGGATATTTGCAAATGTAAAGGGGAAAGTGTTTGAACTGGTTACACTCATCCTTGGAAGGTTTTAGCATGGATTTTAGGAAGTTGCAGTAAGCGCTTGCTGTCTCAATTCAGGGTGAGGGATTTAGCAAAAAGAAAGTACAATGCAGGCCTGATTTCCCATGGCAGAACTGGTCCGTGGGAATGGGTCCTGTGTTGCTCTCCACTGGTCCCTCCGAGTGGGAGCAGAGCAGTCTCCCATAAGAGCGGGGAAGGAAGAAAGAGAGAGAGAGAAACAGCAGTGTGTGGTTGCCTCTTGTGTGCCCCCTACTGGGGACCTGGCCCACAACCCAGGCATGTGACCTAATTGGGAATCCAACTGGTGACTCTGGCTCACAGGCTGGTGCTCAATCCACTGAACCACACCAACCAGGGCTGAATATAATGTATCCATCAAGCTATATAGAAATGTACTACATATATTTGCCAAAAATAACATAAAGGAGGTGCATGAAAGCAAAGCTGTAATGTGCTAAGTACATATTTTAAGAATTTATTATTGTGTTCATAACATTAATGGATCTGATATATACAATGTCTGTCCAGAAGGTACTCAGCCATGTAATATGAAAAATAGAGACATTTACTGAAGAAGATAAAAGATACGAAGAACATTGTACATAGGACAATGACGCCTCAGTCCCCTTCAAAGTAGGCACCTTGGGACCTCACATAGTTCTCCCAATTGCCGATACCTGCCCCATCATATTTTACTGAGTCTCATCGATGGTCTGAAATTTCTTCCCTTTGAAAGGTAATTTTAGTTTTGGGAAAAGCCAGAAGTCACAGAGCACCAAATCTGGACTGTGGAGGGGCTGAGTCACCTGGGCAATTTAATGTTTTGCCAAAAAACTGCACAAAATGTCATGCATGAGCAGTCACACTATTGTGATGAAGCTGCCAATCACCAGTTGCCCATAGCTGTACCCTTCTGAATCATCTGAATAGTTTATGCAGAGGATGTTCAAGCTTAACATAAAATTTGATGCAGATCTGTTGCTCTACTTGTTCAGTCGTTTTGATTGCTATGACCACACAGTACACATGTTCACACAATGTCATCTACTGTCCCCAATTACTAGTACAGTGAAGTCATCATTGTTTATGCCTGTGCATTCCAGTCCACTCTCCTTAGCTGCCAAGTTAAACTGAGTCAGGCAAAACGTTCTCATTATACAGGGTTGGGCAGAAGTAACACCTGCTTGGTATGGTTGGTAGGGTAATAATATGGGTGTAATAATTTATACTTTTAATTTGAACATTTCACCTAAAATATCATATAGTGTGCTTGAGTGTGATATGGTTATTTTACAGAATTACATGCTTATGATTTTGTGATAAAGCAGTGGTACAGTTTGTGCAGGACCCTGTATTAACAATGACTAGACTTGTCTCAGGCAGAGCTCCTATTAATAATAATTCCACAAAAAAAGATAAAAATGGTACAGAACTGCATAGGAGCAATATTTCTATATGTTACTTGAATCAAACAAGTATAAATTTGAAGTTGATTTTGATAAGTTTAGAGTCAACCCTATTGCAACTGTTACCAAATAGCAAGTGGGGTCTTGCTGCCCACTGCCATCCTCTAGGGAAAATTCTGGAGGCAAAGCTTTTAAGATAAAGGAAAGAAGCCTTTATTCAAAAGCTACACAATTTTTGAATAACAACTTTTCTCATGCATTAGTCACTTAAGCCTATCAATTGAGGCTAAACTCTTTAACTCCTGACTTCCCCTATCATTCCCTTTTTAATTACTTTTTTAACTATTTCTATAGAATTAGTTACAAACTAAAACAACATAAGATACAAAAGCTACACCATCTTGGAAGAACAGCAGGCTTCTGCCTGAGAGCCCATCCCCTCTAGAACACCCAAAGGATAACCCTGCCACCCTCTGCCAGGCCAGCCCAATCCTAGGCTGTGCCCAGAGTTTCTTTTTCCATCCAAAATACCATCCTTTGAGAAATTCAGACAACTGCAGTATACTCATTTAGGCATCCTTGAAGAAGAGAGCCAGAGAGCCAGTCTCTGCCCTTCTTTTATTTTAAATCTTTTAGCTCATAATCCCATGCATTCTGGAGGTTTTCAGATTATCAACGAATCCTGTCCTAGATTGTTTGCCATTGCCTCAGGCAACCTCTTCCTAAGGCTCCTCCTTACTCCTACCCAATGATCTGATTGGATCTCTCTGTGTCATAAGTAATAAAAAACTAAAAAATGTTTTAAAATTATTTTTAATGAAATTAAAATGCTACAATGTAATATGTTAATGTAGAAGAAAACAGTAGAGGAAGGAAAATATGATACAAACAGAAAAAAATTTAAACAGCATACATAAATTCAACTATATCAATACTACATTAAAAGTGATTGCATTAAACAATTTAATTAAGTCAGAGATTGTTAGATTTGGTAAAACACAATCCAACTATACGCTGTCCATAAGAGACACACTTTAGAATAAAAAAACACACAGATTGAGAATAAAATGATAGAAAACCATATACCATACGAACAATAACAGAAAAACTGGAGTGGCAATACTATCAAAAACAGTAGAATTTAAAACAAGTAATAGTTTTAAAAGAGAAATAAATAGAGTTTATGACATTTTTAGACATTATAAAGAAAGACTAATTATAATAATACATTTTCAACATGTATACACCTATACCAAAATAGATAAAGTAAAACTAACCTAAAGGAAGAAAGGAATAGAATATGCTATGATAACAATTGGAATATTTGATATTCCATGGCAACAATAAACAGAACAATTAGAAGATCAAAAGAGAAGAGTTTTGAGTAAGACTACAGATCATTGAGTCCTAATAGACATCTATAGAACATTCCATTCAATAATAATAATAAAAAAATACTTCTCAAGTGTACATGAAAAATTCTGAAGTATAAAACATGTCCTAGAGAAAAAAAGATGGCGGCGGAGTAGGAGGGAGCAGAGTCGGCTTCCTCCTGCCCACTGGTGGGATATCTGGCCAATTTTCTGAGGAGCGGAGCGATCACCCAGCTGTATTCCAGTGTGTGGGAAGATTGAAGACCAAGATTGCACACAGTAGAAAGATCAGACTGTAGGGAGTCTGCTTCAGAGCAAAGGAGTCCCTCAGGCCCAGCGAGGAGCTGGGAAGACGGCAGATCCAGCCGCAGCAGCTGCCCGATCTATTGCAAGAGCCTGGGGAGGGAGCTGGATTGGAGTGTGTGAGTAGCCAAAGCAGGCGCGCGTGTCTGTTGGGAGAGGCTTGGTCCCCAGCAGGCCGGAGGTCAGTGCATACATGGGGAATGGTCTGAAGAGGCTGGCGATTCCAGCGGGAGGAATTGGAGATTGAACTGAACAGGAGATCCGTGGCCCAGAGCTCGGGGACCAGGCGCACACTCTGCGAAGCCAGTTAGGGGCGGCTCCAGTTAGTGGGCGACCGGGCGCCCAGCCAGAGGCTCACAGGAGCCCAGTCCAGAGACAGACGGAAGCGGTCTACGAATTCAGGGGCGCGGAGCTCACTCCTGGAGGGACCGAGACACAGCCCAGCACCTGTGATTGGAGACATGCGGTGCTGACTGCCTCCGTGGGAGAGGGACAGGGGAGCCCCATCGAGGTCCATTGAGGGAAGTCACAGACCTCGTGGACTACTGACTCAGTGTGGAGGCCAGGCAACCCAGGAGGGGTGCTGCGAATTCCAAGCAACTGGGCTGAAAGCAGGACGACAACTAAGTGTGCAGCTCAGGAAGAAAGAAAGAAAAGGAAACCTGATATCTTCCCAGCCTGTTGCAGACAGAAGGACCAGTGGAGCAGGCCTGACTGGACACATTTAAAGCCAGCAAACAGAAGGGTTTTTTTGTTTGTTTGTTTGTTTGTTTTTTTATTGTTTTGTTTTGTTTCTTTGTTTTGGTTTTCTGTTTATTTCTTTGTCAGTTTTCCTCACCATTCTTCCTATCTGTCCTTCTATATATTTTTTAATTCCTTCTACGATCCCTTCATTTAGTATTCCTAGTTCTCTTCTCTTTTTGTTGTTTATTTTTTATTTTTTATTGCTTTTGATTTTATTTTATTTTTTTCCTTTTTTTTTTCTCCCTTCCCTTCTCTTCTTTATCCACAGGTGAGACATTGAAACCTGGAATTGTGAAGAGAATAGTGTGGGTCTCAGACAAGAGCCAGCCTAAAAAAACAAAGACAGTGACAAAAAATTAACCTCACTGCTCCAGAGAACTTGAAAGATCAATTTAAGAATCAGAGGCCAGCAAGAAGAATCCCACAAACAATGGGAAGACAAAGAAACAATCCCCACATGAAAGGAAAGGAGGAAGCCCCAGAAAGAATGATAAATGAAACAGAAGCAAGCCAACTATCAGATATTGAGTTCAAAGCATATGTTATCAGGCAGCTCAAGAAACTCGAGAAGCTTGACGAACTCACAGAAAATTACAAGAAACTACAGGGAAACTATAATGAACTCACTGCAAAATATGTCAACATAAAAAAGGAAATAGAAACTATTCACAAGGGCCAAGAGGAAATGAAGAATACAATATCTGAACTGAAGAACACAATAGAAGGAATCAAAAGCAGGCACGATGAGGCAGAGGATCGGATCAGTGAGCTGGAGGACAAGGTTGAAAAAAGCAACCCAACAAGAGCAAGAACAGGAAGAGAGGCTCAGAAAAAATGAAGAGGTATTAAGGGAAATGCAGGACAACATGAAACGTAATAATATTTGTATAATAGGGATACCAGAAGGAGAGGAAGAGCAGCAAGGGATGGAAAACCTGTTCGAAAAAGTAATGATGGAAAACTTCCCTAATCTGCTGAGAGAAAAAGCCACACAAATCCAGGAAATACAGAGAGTCCCAATCAAAAGGAACCCTAAGAGGCCCACTTCAAGACACATCATCATTAAAATGGGAAATTCCAAGACAAAGAGAGAATCCTAAAGGCAGTGAGGCAGAAGCAAGAAGTAACATACAAGGGAACCCCGATAAGGTTAGCAGCTGACTTCTTAATGGAAACACTCCAAGATAGAAGGGAATGGTAAGAAATATTCCAAGTAATGAGAACCAGAGGCCTGCAACCAAGACTACTCTACCCAGCAAGACTCTCAATCAAGATAGATGGCCAAATAAGGAGCTTCCCAGACAAAAGAAGTCTAAAAGAATACACCTCCACCAAGACAGCTCTGCAAGGGATGCTAAAGGGACTGATTTAAGGAAAGGAATGGAAAGAGAGAGAGTGAGGAACACAGGTACAAAAAAAATGGTAATGAATAAGTACCTATCAATAATAACATTAAACGTAAATGGATTAAATGCTCCAATCAAAACACATAGATGAGCTGAATGGATAAGAAATCACGATCCACACATATGCTACTTAGTAGAGACCCACCTCAGGACAAAAGACTTACAAAGACTTGAATTGAAGGTCTAGAAACAAGTTTTCCAAGCAAATGGACAGGAAAAAAAAAAACATGGGATAGCAATACTCATATCAGACAAAATAGACTTTAAAAAAAGGGCCAGCAAGAGAGACTGAGAAGGACACTTCATAATACTCAAGGGAAGAATCCACCAAGAAGACATAACCATTGTAAATATATATGCACCCAACACAGGAGCACCCAAATACATAAAGGAAATCTTGGAGGACTTCAAGAAAGATATTGATAGCAACACAATTATAGTAGGGGACTTCAACACACCACTGTCAAAAATGGACAAATCTTCCAAACAAAATATCAAGAAAGATATTGTAGCATTGAAAAATACTCTAGATGAAATTGACTTAACTCATATATATAGAGCCTTTCACCCAAAAGAGGCTAAATACACATTCTTTTCAAAAGCATATGAAACATTTTCAAAAATAGACAATATGATAGGACACAAATCAAGCCACAACAAATTCAAGAAAATTGAAATCATACCAAGTATTTTCTCTGACCAAAAGGTACTGAAATTAGAAACCAACTCAAAGGAAAAAAACCCCAAACACTCAAAATCATGGAGATTGAATAGCATGCTATTAAGCAATGAATGGGTCAAGGATGAGATTAGGGAGGAAATCAAAAAGTTCCTTAAAAGAAATGAAAATGAACTGACAACAACCCAAAACTTGTGGGACACAGCAAAGGCGGTCCTGAGAAGGAAGTTCATAGCGATACAGGCCTACCTAAAAAAAAAAAAAAAAATAGAAACAGTTCAAACAAACAACCTAAGCCTACACCTACAGAACTCAAGGAACAACAACAAAGACAACCCAAAGCAAGTAGAAGGAAGAAAATAACCAAGATCAGAGCAGAATTAAATGACATAGAATTAAATGACTAAAAGGACAATTCTAAAGATCAATGAATCCAGGAGCTGGTTCTTTGAAAAAATAAACAAAATAGACAAGCCTTTAAGCAGGCTCATCAAGAAAAAAAGAGAGAGGACCCAAATAAACTCAATCAGAAATGAAAGAGGAGATATTACAACTGATGCCACAGAAATACAAAGGATTATAAAACACTACTATGAAGAACTGTATGCCAAAAAAAAATATGAAAACCTAGGTGAAATGGACAAATTTCTAAAAAAAATATAATCTTCCAAAACTCAATCAGAAGAAGCAGAAAGCCTGAACTGACCAATAACAGCAGATGAAATTGAAGCAGTAATCAAAAAACTCCCGACACACAAAAGCCCTGGACCAGATGGTTTCACAGGATAATTCTACAAAGCATTTACGGAAGAGCTAACTCCTATCCTTCAAAGACTATTCCAAAAAATCCAAAATTATGGAAGACTCTCATACTCTTTTTATGAAGCCAGCATGATCCTAATCCCAAAACCAGAAAAAGACATAACAAAGAAAGAAAACTTCAGGCCAATATTGCTGATGAACATTGACGCTAAAATCCTCAACAAAATATAAGCAAACCACATCCAGCAATACATTAAAAAGAACATACACCATGACCAAGTGGGATTCATCCCTGGGATGCAAGGATGGTACAATATTCATAAAACAATAAATGTAATACTTCATATAAACAAAAGCAAAGACAAAAGTCACATGATCATATCAATAGATGCAGAAAAGCATTTGATAAGGTACAGCATCCATTTATGATCTAAACACTTAGCAAAGTGGGAATAGAGGGAGCATTCCTCAACATAATAAAGGCCATATATGAGAAACCTACAGCCAACATTATACTCAGTGGGCAAAAACTAAAATCTTTCCCACTATAATCAGGAACATGACAAGGTTGCCCACTATCACCACTTCTATTCAACATAGTACTGGAAGTTTTGGCCACAGTAATCAGACATGAAAAGGAAATAAAAGGCATCCAAATTGGAAAGGAGGAACCAAAACTGTCATTGTTTGCAGATGACATGATAGTGTACTTAGAAAAGCCTATAGACTTCGCCAAATAACAACTTGATCTAATAATTGAATTCGGCAAAACAGCGGGTTTCAAAGTCAACATCCAGAAATCAAAGATATTTTTGTATACTAACAGTGAAATAGCATAAACAAAAATCAGGAAAAAAAAACCCATTTGATATAACAAGAAAAAACATAAAATACCTGGGAATAAACCTAACTAAGGAGGTAAGAGACCTGTACTCAGATAACTACACAACACTGAAGAAAGAAATAATGGAAGACACAACAAATGGAAACATATACCATGCTCATGGATTGGAAGAATCAACATCAACAAAATGTCCATACTACCCAAAGCAATTTATAGATTCAGTGCAATCCCTATCAAAGTACCAATGGCATATTTCACAGATATAGAGCAAACACTTCAAAAATTTATATGGAACCATAAACGACCCTTAATATCAGCTGCAACTTTGAGAAAGAAGAGAAAAGCAGGAGGGATCACAATTTCTGATATCAAACTGTATTACAAGGCCACTGTAATCAAAACAGCTTGGTACTGGCATAAAAACAGACAGATAGACCAATGGAACAGAATAGAGAGCCCAGAAATAAACCCATGTCTCTGCAGACAATTAATCTTTGACAAAGGGGACAGAAGCATAAAATGGAATAAAAATAACCTCTTCAACAAATGGTGTTGGAAAATCTGGAGGGCTACCTGCAAAAAAATGAAACTCGACCACCAACTTACACCATACACAAAAATAAATTCAAGGTGGATAAAAGACTTAAATGTAACTCGTGACACCATAAAAGTTCTAGAGGAAAACATTGGTAGGAAAATCTCAGACATTCCACGCAGCAACATCTTCAATGATATGTCTCCTGGAGCAAGGGACATAAAGGAAAGAATAAACAAATGGGACCTTATCAAAATAAAGAGCTTCTGTGGGGCTAAAGAAAACAGTATTAAAAGAAAAAGAGAACCAACTGTATAGGAAAACATATTTGCCAATGATACCTCAGACAAGGGTTTGATCTCCAAAATATATAAAGAACTCATACGACTGCACTCCAGGAAGACAAAAAACCCAATGAAAAAATGGGCAAAAGACATGAACAGACACTTTTCAAAAGAGGACATACACAGGGCCCAGAGACATATGAAAAGATGCTCAACATCATTAGAGAGATGCAAACTAAAACCACGATGAGATACCACCTCACACCAGTCAGAATGGCCATCATCAACAAAGCAACAGATAACTGTTGGAGGGGATGTGGAGAAAAGGGAACCCTACTTCACTGTCGGTGGGAATGCAGACTGGTGCAGCCACTGTGGAAAACAGTATGGAATTAACTCAGAAAACTAAAAATGGAACTGCCTTTTGACCCAGCAATTCCACTACCGGAATTATACCCTAAGAATCCTGAAAAACCAATTCAAAAGAACCTATGAACTCCAATGTTCATAGCAGCACAATTCACAATAGGAAAGTGCTAGAAACAACCTAAGTGCCCATCTACAAATGAGTGGGTCAAGAAACTATGGTACATTTACACAATGGAATTCTACTCAGCAGAGAGGAAGAAGGAGCTTATACCCTTTGCAACAGCATGGATGGAACTGTAGAGCATTATGCTAAGTGAAGTAAGCCAGGCAGTGAGGGACAAATACCATATGATCTCACCTTTAACTGGAGCATAATCAACAAAAGCCAAAAGCAAGCAAAGCTTAACCAAAGACATTGAAATTAAAAACAATCTAACGCTAGCCAGGGGTGAGAGGGTTGGGGACAATGTGGAGAAGGGTTTTCAGGAACCACTATAGAGGACACATGGACAGAAGCAAGGGAGAGGATGGAGGCAGGGGGGGAAGGTGGGGTTGGAGGGGAGGGGGAGGGGAGGGGAGAGTATGCAGAAAACTGTAATTGAACAATAAAGTAAAAAAAAGTGTAAAAATAAAATATAGTTATGTGTACATTCAATGCAATTCCTATCAAAATCCCAATGCCATTTTTCACAAAAATAGAAAAAGCAATAAAAATATTCATAAGAGACCACAAGAGAACCTGAACAGTCCCTAATTTATACTACTCACGAAATTTACTGAAAATTAATAAAGACTTAAATATGAGTCCTGAAGTCATAATATACTAGAAAAAATCAGTAAAATGTTCCCTGACATTGTCCTTGACAGTAATTTTTTTGGACATGAAACTAAAATCACCAACAATAAAAGAAAAAAATCAATATGTAAAACTATATCAAATTAAAAAAAAAAACTTCTGCACAAAAGAAGAAACAATCAACAACAATAGCAATAACAAAACCCTATGGAATGGTAAAAATAAAATGCTTCCACACTGTATATTTGTTGATGGGTTATTGTAAGAAACACATGCAACTCAATAACTAGTAACTAAAAACTTCATTTAAAAATGGGCAGAGGAACTAAATAGGTATTTTCCAAGAAAGATATACAAATGGACAACAATTATAGTAAAAATGTGCTGAACATTACTAATCATCATGTAAATGCATATCAAAACCACAATGAGCTATCACTTCACACTGTTTGAAAGTGTATCATCAAAAAGAAAAGAGGTAACAACTGGTGGGGAAGATGTGGAGAAAAAAGCCAGGTTCACTATTTGTGTGAATATAAATTAGTACAACCACTATGGAAAATAGTATGGAGGTTCCTAAAGAAATAAAAATAGAACCACTTTATAATCCAGGAATTCCATATATATAATGAAATCATGATTTTAAAGAGATATTTATATTTTCATGTTTATGGAAACAATTACTTAGACATGAAAACAACCCAAGTGTCCATTGATGAATAAACCTATAAATAAAATATGCTACACATGCACAATGGATTATTATTTAACCACAAAAAACAAGTCCTGCCATCTGTGACAGCGTGGATGAACCTTAAGGGCATCATGCTAAGTGAAATAAGTCAAACTGAAAAGAGACAAACACTCTATGTTCTCACATATATGTGGAATCTAAAAAATATTCAACTCAAAGAAAGAGAGGAGAATGATGGTTGCTAGAAGACAAAGGGTGAGGTAGATAGGGAGACTGTTCAAAGAACACAAACTCATTTATGAGATAAATAAGTTCCGGAGATTTAAGGTATAGCATGGTTACCACAGTAGTTAACAATAGTGTATTTTATACTCAAATGTTTCTTGAGTGTAGAACTTTGTCTCATCGTAACAACAATAACAAGATAAAGTGTGTGTTAATTAATCTTATTGTAGCTAACCTTACACAATATATATGTGTAGCAAGTCATCACATTATATATCTTAAACTTATACAGTGTTATATGTCAATAAACCTGGTGGGGGCTTCTTTTGTCCCTTTTTACTGATAAGTTTTAAGAAAAGTCTGTTAACTAGATTAATAGACAGATAGTAAGTGCCACGTTAATCTGGTTCAGTAGAAATATCACATTATATATGTAGTTGCAACCACAGTTATCATTTGGCTAAGTTCAGAATAGTCCTCTGATATTTTCCAAGAGTGATTGTAGGAGCCAAACTAATTAAATATGATTGTAATGGGAAGCACCACTGTAGCATCCCCTAAAGCTTTAAATTTTTAATGGTGGCTTGAATCTCTGCAACTTCTGTAGAATGCATATGACTTCTGTTTACTACCATTGCTGAGGGTGGAGTTTGTCACAAATGACCATTTAAGGACTTCATAGAGTTCTTATTATCACAGCTCTTAGTGCATAAATCATGGAACAAAAATGAGATTCTGCCAGATTCTAAATATATTTATTCTAATTATACACTTGGAAACTAAGAAAATGATAGCAGAAAAAGTCTGCAGAAAGACTGAATCATTTGAGAAATGACTTGGCCTAGAATTCCATTTATAGGTGGCCTCAGTAGGGCTCTCACTAGATGGAAGATTGGGATGGTATTTTGGTTTCTCTGGCACCAGTGATATATCAGAGCTCACAACCAACAGTTCTTGTAAAGGCTGAATATTCCCTTTTTTTCTAGCACAAATGTAGCCCAATATAAGGTGGGGCAAAATTAGGTTTATAATTGTTTATATGGAAAATAATAAAATAGTTAATAAGTGATAATATAAAAATAAACTTTGTGTTTTATATGCCTAAAAATTGTAAACCTACTTTTGCTCCCCCTTATATATTACTATCGGTATCTCTCAGAAAGTTCTAGATGATATTTAATATAAATACTTGTGTTAAGTATTGTAAAATTATGCTTTCTGTTCTTTGCTTCATTGGATGAGTTCTGGGCCTATGAATGTCCTTATTCTCTTTGTTAAATGTCATGATCTATTAGCCTTCTCTGCATGTTCCAGGGAATAAGACAGGATCCTTAAAGAAAGTGAGTCACTCTGGAAAACAACTCAAGCCAACCACCTTAGTGGCTAAAGAATGAATGAAGCACTACTTTTGTTGGTGAGGGCATCCTCTTTTTCTCACTGTCAGTCTTATGGCTTACTCATTTGTATATTACTTCCATTGGCCATACCATTATCATGTTTAAGTGAAATAAGTACTTGATTGGGCTTGTTTAACTTAAATAAATGTTTTCCCAGCAATAGCTAAAAACTTTCATTTTTTTAAAATTATTGAAAATAGAATTTTCTGGAATTACTCCAGTTCAAAATAAAGAACAACCTTGCTGTTAGTCAACTCAAAATAAATTCTGTTTCAGCTACTCACTGACTGATTCAATGTAACTGAATTCCACTGAACTTCATCCTCAGTTCGGGAATCTTTAGAACAAATACTAATACTTCACAAAATCATTGTGAAAATAAAATGAAAGAAAAATAACCAATGTATGACCCACGCAAGTAATTCAAGACATATAATAAATATCATAGTCTAACATTTGTTTAATGAAAATATTATCTAGTGCTTATAGACACTGTTTTAGTTATGTGTATATATTAACTTGTTCTATTGTCACAATATTTTCATATAAGTATTATTATTATTTTTATTTTATAGATATTGGTCTGCCCAGGGAGCTAAGAGAACTTGCCCAAAACCCGTGCGCTGTTGGCCAGGCACTGTTCTCAGCACTGAAGTTCCATTATTCACTCCTCATCTAACCCTATGTGGGAGGCTTATTATGTCTTGTATTTCACAGAGGAGATGTTCAGAGAAGTCTGGTAATAAGTATGAAGTCCTGATGATGGTACTAGAGAAGCAGTCTTAGTCCAGGGACAGACTTAACCACTGTGCCCTGCTGCCCTGTTTGATCAATGAGCCCAAATAATTTAAGGAAGCAAAGAAAAATGCCTCATTCTTGGAAATCACTTTCTGATGAAACACTATTGTTTTTAACCATAATGCAGTTCACTTATTCCTGGGGCCATTGGCAACACTGCTGAGGACAGGAAAAGAAACTGAACTATCAGCCTCCTCTTTGTTAGTGTGGTAGACCATGTCACACACCACTGTTCTCAGCTTCATGTTGAGAAGAGAAGCCACTATCCATTTGTAAAACAGAGATAAACAGGAGCATAAACGATTTGCTACATCTCAGCTGAGATATTTATTCATGTGGAAGAAAAATCTCACTGCATTAAACTAATTTAGAATTTTTTTCTTCTTGAAAGGGTTTTAAATAGTGTCCCCAAAGTATATGTAATGAAGGTAAAAGTGACAATAATTTCAATTAAACACTTAAAAACATCTCACCCATACATTATTTTGCTGAATTTCCAGCAATAAATTCCAATGATGCTAATGTGTGGTTTGAGAAGAAAGTGTTTGTTTCCAGTAAAAGAGGAACAAAGAAATCATGTAATCATGACTTGAAGTTCCCTATGAGACAACCTCTAATGAGAGGTGGTCTTTACTTATCTATGTTTGCTGAAAATCATCTTGCTGAATATTTGTAAAGGTATTTTACCAGCTGTTTTATTTTTTGGTTTAACTCAAGTGCAGGTTTAGTGTCTGTCCTTATAACCTTGCACAGCACCCTATGATTAAATGTTATTACATTGTGTTTCAACTATCTGTTTATTTGACTGTCCTTTCTACTAGAGTGTGAGCATCTTGAGGCTAGAGGCTTATCATTAGTTATCTTTATATCTTCAAACTCTTGCCTAGAGCCTGAGAATGAAGCATGAGGGAACCTACATGTAATAAGTCACAACAACAGAAAATTCACTGTGCAGTGACCAGAAGTGTGACAGTATGTAAAATAAGATGAGGAGTAGAGAAAAATGACCAGGAGATGTGTGCTCTGCACACAAGAAACACACAGTCTATTTTAGTGTTTCTCAAGTATTCTTATCTATCATTTCTCCAACCATGACCATTTTTTTTATCCTTTTTCAAGGACAATTTTTTTTTTCATTGCTTTTAGAGAGAGAAGAAGCGGGGGAAGATAGAGAGAGAGAAGCATCTGTCGGTTGCTTTCTCATTCACAGCCTGACTGGAAAATTGAACACGCAACCTGGGTATCTGCCCTGATAGGGAATCAAACCAGTGAACTTTCAATCTATGGAATGACACTCTAACCAACTGAGCCACACCAGCCAGGGCTCCAATCAAGAAGAATTTTGAGAAACAATTTTCACAATTTTCAGTATGAAAATGACATATATTTATTTATAAATATAAGATCATAGCCAAGTATTGAGTATTTGGCACTACCTCACTACTATTTCACTCCTGGAATGCTGATCACCTTTGGGTTGTTTTCTCCCCACTGGTTGAGAAAAACTGGTATTGGGTGAGTAAAACCATACATCCTTTTATTTTTTATTTATTTTTAAGATTTTATTTACTTATTTTTAGAGAGAGGAGAAGGGACGGAGAAAGAGAGGGAGAGAAACAGCAATGTATGGTTCCCTCTCACATGGCCCTCACTGGGGACCTTGCCCGCAACCCAGGCATGTGTCCTGACTGGGAATCGAACCGGGTCCCTTTGGTTCCCAACCCGCACTCAGTCCACTGAGCTACACCAACCAGGGCCATACATCCTTTTAAACATCTGTCTATTTGTATTAAACCAGTATTGAAAGCAGGAATTGCTAACTCTGCAAGGCTATAGGTAGTAATGTTTTAGAGATCCAGGTGATAGTCATATTTGAGGCAAACTTCCTATGTGCACTCTTGTCACAGTTTAAAATTAATGTATTTAATCATCCAAGCATATAATTTCATGATTTTTCAGAGGCTTAGACAAAGCTGTCAAATTTCCTTTTTCTGTTTCTGCTGCTGTGATTTTGGACTCCCAAGGGGTGACTCCACTTGAAAGTATGCATGCAGAGCATGTCACCTGTATTCTCCATTTCTGAATGCTTCTACTGCTACTGTTCTGCCTATCAGGAATCAGAGCCTGTATCTATGCTGTCAGCTTTATCTCAGCTTCATTTTGATCTTAAAGAATAAAAAAACATGTGGATCCCTTTCTAGTCTTATTTTTCATTTTTATAATTTCTCCCCTTATGCCTTTCTAAGATCAGTTCTATCTCCCAAATTATCACCCCCACTGTCCCCTAAAAGCCTATTATCCCACTGGTCTTTGAAAGATATTTCTTTATGTCCATTAAAACAAAAACAAAGTGGAGTTTTTTCTAATGTGGAGGTAATTTATTCATGCCTTTTCAGCTACAAAATATTCCCAGTTCTTTGTTGGCTCATAATAATAGGCATTTTCACTGACTGATTGGTTGTGTAAAGCATGAAATTTTACTAGAAGTTTTGGACTTTGGAAATTACACCTGGAATAACAGGAAAATCAAATGAAATATGACAGAAACTATAGTAGCTTCTGGAAAGTGCATTCATTCAGCTGCACTCACCTACTGAGCACACGTGACAGGCATGGAGGTGCTCTGCGGGTAATGAAGCAAAGGCCAAGGTTTGGCTTTGCCTTCCAGAAGGTAACAACGAATTAAATAACAATTTGTGCAGAGATTCTCACTGTTAACTTTTTGGTAAGTGACAGATCAGAGTCCGGACAATAAATACTACAGTGTTTTAGAAATGGAAAACTTAATAAAGCGTGAATTGGAAAAAAAAAAAAAAAAAACCCATCAACTATAGCCTCAGTTCCCAGAACCTAATGAGTCTTTACAAATTGATCACCTGTCAGCTGGCTTCAACCACTCCCCATTTACCCCCATAGTATATATTCAATGTTGATTGCTATGGGGTGGGTCCTTTTCTTTTCTTGGAATGTATGTGGGCAACCTTCGTTTTAATATTTCTCTTGTCCTTTTATCATATTTGCAAGTAAAAAAAGGCAGAAAACAAAGCAATAACAAAATCTAAAATAAATGAAAAGGAATCAGTGCCTGTTCCATGAGGGCCGGGTATCTAACTACCAGACATGGACGAATTTTCAATTGTAGAAGTATTCCAGGGATCCCTGATCCCGATGTAGGACAGGTTGTACATTTACAATATATAAGCCAGAGTTAGTTCTTAGAATAGGCTAACAAAACTTGTATGATAACTCATATTGTTACAGAACAAATGGGGGGGGACTGGTCGATATGAAAGACCCCCCTTTTTTTGTACTCGGGGGTTTCTCCCCCTTACCAGGTTCGCTTTGCCCGCCACCAGAGGAAAGATTCAAAAGGAAAAGAATTATTTATTTAAACACACACAGTCCTTCCCTCTCCCTTTGCCCAGTCTGGGGTACTGAATCGTACGTAGGCTCCCGGCACCATCCACGTGGCCCTGACTCTCACCAAAGCCGTGTGGTCCCAAGCTGTGTGGTCCCGAAAAGAGACGCCCAAGCCATGTGGTTCTGCCTGGATTTAAATCCCAGAGTCTCATTTCCGGCTCCTCCCACAATTGGCCACAGCTGCCAGCATTCAGGGCAGGTGTGGCCCTTTAATGTGGAGCCAATTATCTCCTTCTTTGCCCCCCCCTTGGCTGCACCCTGTTACAATATTATAAAAGATATATAGTGTCACACTATTTATAAAGCTAATTTTACTACAAAACAATGCATCCCAGGGGAAATGAAGATGAAGCTATAATTTAAAATACCAGAAAGTTTGGTACAGAATTCAGAAGAAAGGATGTAATAAAAATCAATGATAGCCATGACTGTCTTACAATGTATCTTCTTCTCTTTTCAACCTTCCCAGGATTAACTTTCTCAGAAGTTCCTATTCATCTAAATATTTACCTCTCTCTTTGCTGAGTAGAATTCCATTGTGTAGATGTACCAGTTTCCTGAGCCACTCATTTGCTGATCAAGAAACTATGGTACATCTACACAATGGAATTCTACCCTTTGCAAGAGCATGGATGGAACTTGAGAGCATTATGCTAAGTGAAATAAGCCAGGTGGTGAGGGACAAATACCATATGACCTCACTTTTAACTGGAACATAATCAACAAATGAAAAAAGCAAACAAAATATAACCGGAGACATTGAAATTAAGAACAATCTAACAATAGCCAGAGGGAAGAGGGGAGGGGACCGTGGGGAGAAGGGTTTTCAGGAACTACTATAAAAGACACATGGACAAAACCAAGGGGGAGAGTGGAAGCAAGGGAGGGAGGTGGGGTTGGGTGAGGTGGAAAGGAGGGGAGGGGAGAAAATGCAGACAGCTGTAATTGAACAACAATAAAGTAATTAAAAAAATAAATATTTACTTCTCAAAGTACCTTGGATAGGCCCGTTGCTTTATCCTTTCAATCTGTGTTGTGCTTGTGTAGGTGTGTTTGTTTTTGTATTAACTCTAGATTCCTATAGTACCAAAGTTTCTTTCCTACCTCCCAAAAAGCAGCTCGACTGAAAAACATCCCAGGGCTACTAGAAATATAAAATAGACAAAGGTAAGAATGATAGCTATCTCTGACATTCCACATTCTCTTCTCTTTACTTCTGACAATAAGTCTTTGATGAATGCTGGTTCTTTACATTTGTATCACCATGGGTCCCAAGGGATTTAACAGAGAGGAGGTGCCGAGTGCATTTCCTCAAACACAGTAGGCGGTACTCTATGAATGTTTCTTAAATCGAATAGTTTCCTGAAATTTAAGGAAAAAAAACTTGCCAGCTGTCTTTAAAAAACAATGGCCATATAATTTACTTTTATAACACTATTTTTTTTCCTTCTTAACATAGATACCTACTATAATATTGGAAAAGTTTGCCTTTGTAACAGACACACACCAGATATTAAACACACCGGGTTTGAAAGAACGGAAGCTCTCTCCCATCACTTGGTTAGACTGGTAGAACACCTGGAAGCCATGCTTGTTAAAAGTACTTCTGACCACAGCTGAGTCATCTGACTGAGGCCAGTCAATCAGATGGACAGGAGGCTTGGTCTAATACCCTTTATATTTACCTCCTCTTCACAAGACAGAAATGTTACCTCCATCACTAAACTTTCATGTTCCAAGCTTAATATCTTTTTCTTTTTTTTTATCCTCACCCAAGGACATAGCCATTGATTTCAGAGAGAGGGCAAGAGAGGGAGAAAAGTAAGAAGAGAAACATCAATTGGTCACCTCTTGTATGTGCCCCAACCAGGGTCGAAGCTGCAACCTAGGTATGTACTCTGACGGGAAATTGAACCTGTGACTCTGGTTTGCAGGACAACCTGCAGCTAGGGCCTGGTATTTTTTTTCTTAATCTCAATTTTTACCCCTAAATTTAAAACAGACTCTCTTGGCTGTCCTGGGTAATGGAGCCAAACACTCCAATAATTAGAATGTTTTCAAGTTTAAAATGAATATAGTTTTTTTTTTTTTTAACAAAAACACAGATTCTTTTTTTGAGAGACAAAGAACTAGAGTTTTTGCTCAGAAAGCTAGGTAAAATCTGATGAATAGGTTCTTTCCAAGGATGAAGTCATGGTAAGAATTATTGTCAAGTATTAAGTAACCAAATATCTATAATATAGACTCAGTAAAAGTATTATTTTAAATAGAGACTGAGTACTTTAAATTCAAGAAAGTTGGTAGCCAGAAGATCTCAAGTATGAGTGGCAAGAGAAGAATTGAACCATAATTCACAGTATCAAAGATTGTTCTGGCTTTGCAGATGTTTTAATAGCTAACTCTAAGGCCAACTATCATTTATGGTTTGGCAGTTCAGAGTCAGGATAGCAGAGAGGCACTACATCTATTACTCTATGCTGGATTTTTAATGTGAACATATATAAACTTGAGAACTTTCTGTTACACTTGGAAAAATGTACATGATGTTAATCATTTATATGTCACTTATTGTGGTGGAATGAAGTAAATGTGTATTGAAGTAAATGCAATCTGAAGTGCAACACTGAAATATTAATCACCATGATAATCACCAGTGACCTCTTGGCCTCACCTGAATTTCATCTGAAGCATCACAGTCCATATCTAAAGGCAGAGCTACATTCTTGTGCCAGGGATGACTCCTAATTGCTGTCTGTAGTTGAATTCCAGATCCAAATATGACCATCTGCAGATCACATCCATCTGTATGATGCATAAACCCTTTGAGCCAAAATGACTTCAAGAGAATTCCTTATTGTCTTTTAAATAAACTGCATCCTTTTCTGATGTTACAATTGACACCATCAGTTGCTAAACTAGAAAACAGTGAGTTAGAGTCACTCTTGTCCTAAACAATGAATATAATTGGTTTTCCTTATTAGTTGTTGCATCTGTCTCCCTGTTACTACCACTGTTATCATCCCATTCCAGTTCCCTAGGCTGCTGGGCTAACCTAATTTATTTTCCAAGTTTCTTCTTAGTCATCCTATACATTCTCTGGCACCTTTGGCAAATGGTGCCATTAATAAAATTACAATTTTATTTTAACTCATAGGGTTCTTTATAATTTAACATTATATGCTATCAGCAGACATATCTCCTCCATCCTCACCCCACCCCTCCATCAGTCTCCAACAAACCCTGCACTCCAGGCCCCAACCTTGCTCAATTTTATACAACAAAATAAGGTTAGAACAAGAATGCAAACTCCAGTGTGATTACTCCAGGATTCCTGATGCCAGGATGACTCCTTCTCTTGCTGGTAAATTGTTGAGAACTTAGTTGTTGCAGTGGTCTTGTACCTCAGGGACTATATTCCATGACCTTCCCTTTGCCACTCTCCCCTGTTTCCCTCATCTCTTTCAGATGGTGTCTAGAGTGCCTATTCTTAGTCACTCCTCAGGGTAAGTCCATTCTGACTCATTTACTGAAAGTAAAATTGCTTCTCCCCACCATTACTCCCATGCCATCTTCTAGTGACAGCACTTGTCATTACAATCACCTTAACATTATAAAACCAGTCAGGCCATCTCATTATTTAAAGGAGTACAGTTCATACAATAGCTAAAATAAATATTTTTAAAATCCAATTATCTGAATTAGTTGTATATGTGAGTAAAAAAGGTATTTGGAAGGGCATGTCAAGGTGATATGGGTGATGGAAACTAGACGAATGATACTTAACTCATATGCCAGAGAGAGGAATGTGTCTGAACATGTGGAGCAGAACAGCTGTCCTACCAGGTAATTACTGAATCCTCAGTAAAAAGATATGGGTAAGAGTAGGGTAGTGCACTGGGAAATTGAACATGGTATTAAAATATTTGCCATGGGAGGAAAAGGAACTATCTGGAGGAGGAAAAATGTAGTGGAAGAAAAGATGTAACTATACTGAAGATTATGGTGATGGACACAGCCCCCAGTGATTTCAGGATCATGAAATATCCATGGGTGCATCAGCTACGCCATTTTAAAATAAAAATGAGACTCAAGTCAGTCACTTAAGCCACACTTCTATCCAGTGTTGAGTCCCTCTCTCAGATGTTATATGGCTTCTGCTTAATCATATCGAGGCACAGGAAGTTTAGTTCTTTAACTTGTAAGCATTGCTGTTAGTTTGTTTGGTTGGCTTTTTCTCCTTACCCTGACCAAAATTTTTCTACAGATATGACAAGTCAATTGAAAAACTCTTCTCTAATTTTAGAAAGTACAACAAAGAACATGTGCACTCTTTTATATGTCTTTATTAAAATGTGGAATTTAAGGTGACCATGTTCCTCAAAGAAGGGCATGTATGCCTACTGTTAGGAACTGCCCTGCCTGGTTTCAGAAGCTTACCCCCCCATGGGCTGAGTAAAAAGATCTTGGGACCATAAGCCACTAAGGAAACATAGCTTATCCTCCCAGCAGGGGAAAAGCCTCTGCCTCCTTTACTTCTCACTGCTTGGCCCTGAGTGGATGAGTAGTTAGCCAATAACTGGTAAATTCCTCAAGGGAGGGACAACCTAAGACAGACACTGTCATGAAGAGGCCATCAGGAAAGGACTTAGGGGACTATAGATAAAGGGTGATAGACCTTTACCCCTCAGCTTTGTTATAGCCTGTGTCCTCATTCTATCTGTAAAAAGTCTCCTAATCTCTTAGCTGTCCACATCCTCCACCTAATTTTAAGACTGAAACAGTGCCGGAGGCAGGTGTGGCCCTGTGCTGGAAATGGCGGTTTCCAGGGCAATCAGGCCTAAGAAAGAATGCATAAAATCCTGTGAAATCTGCTTTGCTAAGAATGCCTTTAATTTAAATTATAAGGGTCAAGGCATAAAATGATTTTGTTTCCCA
>PVJI01020259.1:0-29373 GCA_004026765.1 Micronycteris hirsuta | reverse complement strand
TCTTTTTTTTAAGATTTTATTTATTTATTTTTAGAGAGAGGAGAAGGGAGGGAGAAAGAGAGGGAGAAACAGCAATGTATGGTTGCCTCTCACATGGCCCTCACTGGGGACCTGGCCTTCAACCCAGGCATGTGCCCCAGCTGGGAATCGAACCGGGACCCTTTGGTTCCCAACCCGCGCTCAATCCACTGAGCCACACCAGCCTGGGCAGATCCATTTCCTTTTCATATCACCTGTTCCCTCATGACAACTCCATCACCATGGCTTCACTCTGTACTGATGGTTTCCAAATTTGCTTTTCTATCTGGGAACTCCACCGAGTTCCCAATGACCATCTCTTCATAGATCCCAAAAGTATTTCAGATTCAGCTTGTCCAGACAAGAAACTCACACTTTTCTCCTTGCTGATATAATTATTTTAATTGCATTACCCTTCTGCTTCTTTTGGAGGTTAATTTTTATTCCTCCATCTTCTTCATTCATTCATTCAAGTCTGATTCGTTGAAGTGTTTCTCACTCCAGTGATATAGTCCTTATTTCTGTGATCACTGCTCTCGAAACAGACCCTACTTCCTCTCAACTAAATGAGCCAAGTCTCCTAACTTCCCTGTTTTTTTTCTCCTTGCTGTTCCAAACCCTTGTGCCAGATTCATTCTTTGAACAGAGCTCCAACTGCTATCAATATAATTGACCCCCATCATCAGCAAAATATCCATAGACTAAGGAAAGAACTCCTGATTCTGGTATTTGAGGTCTTTGATGCCATTAATTAAACTTTGCCAGGTATCAGAGACTATTCTCTAACATCAATTTTATATTTTAACGAAACCACACTTCTTGTCAAACATACACCAAGCTTTCTTCTGTTTGCTGATGCTGGACTTACGACTGCTGAGTCTCTCTCCCCCCACTTAGCGTAGCATCAATTGCACCTATTTCTATTTCATATTCATCAATGTCCCTTTCAAATGCTGTTGCTTTCACCTTTCCTGATAGTTGTAGCGAGATATGATCTCATATTCTTTTCCTCCATAGCACCATCTACCTCTCTTAGGCATTTAATTTGTATTGTACTGATGGGTGTATTGACCTTATACTTATCAGTCAGTGTAAAGCCCTAAAGATCAGGGTTTGCATCTTACCCTTCTTTGAATAATATGGAAGGCCTAGTCTTGTGTACTGAATAGCATTGGTATTTGAGGTCTGTCTAGAAGGTATCTAGCCACGTAGTATGAAAAATAGAGACATTTCTTGAAGAAGATATAAGATACAAGAAACATTGTACAGAGGACAATGATGCCTCAGTCCCCTTCAAAGTTCACACCTTGGGACCTCACACAGTTCCCCCATTTGCCATCAGCTTCCCCTTTGTATTTTCCTCAATCTCATTGACAGTATGAAATTTCTTCCCTTTCAAAGGTGATTTTAGTTTTGGGAAACTAAACATGACAAGTCACATGGTGCCAAATCTGGGCTGTAGGGGGGCTGAGTCACTTGGGTGATTTGATGTTTCATCAAAAAACTGCATGAGACGTGATGCATGAGTGGGTGTGTTGATGTGATGAAGTTGCCAATTACCACCTGCCCACAGCTGTGGTCTTCTGAATCATCTGAATAGTTTCCATGAAGGAATGTTCAAGCTCACACAAAATTTGATGCAGATTCATTGTTCTACTCACTCAGCCATTTTGAATGCAATGGCCACACAGCACACATGCTCACTCAATGGCGTCTACCACCCCCACTGACCAGTACAGTGAGGTCATCATTGTTCACACATGCACATTCCAGTCTACTCTCCTTGGCTGCCAGGTTATATCGAGGTCATGCGAACAGTTCTTGTTATGTTAAAAATGGCTGGAATTTTTCTGAACAGACCTGATATAGTTAATAATTAAGCTGAATGGAAACTTTCTAATTATACTCAGGCTTTCTGACTTATTTAAAATGTAGTATCTATTGAGTGAGTTGGGATTAATAAAATCAATAATCTAAAATGAGACCAGACTGGATCCAGTATAAGACTAAATTTTCAGGTAGTCTGAGGAACTCCAGTTCGAAAGCATATACTGTTTCTATTATACACTCAAATATAAAAAGCATACTTTTTGAAAGTTTGCAGTCAAATGACCTTGCTCTGAGACCTAGGACAATCCAGGACAAGTCCTTATCTATAAAAAGGCAATGAGCCCTGGCTGGAGTGGCTCAGTGACTGAGTGCTGGCCTGAGAAGCAAGGGGTCACCACTTCGATTCCCAGTCAGGGCACATGCCTGGGTTGTGGGCCAGGTCTCCAGTAGGGGGCACATGAGAGGCAACCACACATTGATGTTTCTCTCCCTCTTAAAAAAAAAAGAAAAAAGAAAAGAAAAGGCAATGATAGCCTTATTTAAGTCCAAAGGACTACGGCAAAAACAGTAATGTCTGTCAAATGCTTAGGTATGTCCTGGATATAGTAAGTCCTCAATAAACATTAGCTAGTATGATCATTATTCTTGTCATCATCACTTATCAGCCAAAATAGCCAAACTAATAAAGAAAAGATGGTCCTAAAAGTCTTTCAAACTAGAGATCTATTCAAAGTTGGTAATCTAATTTGGGCTTTATCATCACGCAGCAATCAAAAGAACTAAGACTCAGAAACCACCCACTGTGGAGAAGGAAGTATGCAAGAATAATACCTAAGAGGAAAGATTAAAGAAGCGGAAATTATGCTGCTTAAAAAGGCATGTGTTTGATGAAAGATTTGTCTTCAGAAATATTTAGAATTCAAAAATTAAAACAGGGGCTGCCTGACTTTATTTCCAATGAGAATAACAACTTCCATGCAAAATTAGGTGTTCAAGTTATAGAGAGCAGGAGAAAAAAGACTGCCCTGTACGACACTGGAGTAGCTACCAAGGGAGCTGCGGAGTCGCAGATACTATCGCACTTTAGATTCCTGGGATGAGGTCAACATGACCTTATTCAAGTTAGGCAGCGGTGGGTGATTTGCACAATATTTTTCCACCCATATAACGAGGTGAGGATCCGAAGAGCTTCCCACTCTTACCTGAACTCTCATCCAGACTCTCCTCAGAGACGTGCTCGTTTTGGTGGACCCACTCGCCGTTGCACTTGAAGAATATCTGCATGGCTGGCCTTGCTTTGCACCGCAGCGCAATGGGGTTGCTCTTGATGATGTAAGCATCGTCTGGCTCCTCTATGAAATGAGGCAGCGTTCCAGGAGCTGATGGGAGGGATTCAGGGAGGGCTTCGCCATTGTCGGCTCCTGCGAAATCAAAGAGGACGTTAGATCACGGCCTACACTGGCGGCAGCTACATCAGGACACAAAGCAAAACTGACACCAGCTCTAAGGGTCTTTGCTGAAAAGCTTCCCACCATATCAATACAGCACGCTCATAAGGTCTATGGAGATAAGTTGTTTTCCAGAGGCAGAACTAGCATAACGTGGTATCATTCACTCGGCACATCTTCAGGGTTGCTAGACAAATGAGAATAAATGAGTAGGAGTCTCCCTCTTACCACGTTTTTACATCTGCATCTCTTTGCTGAAGGAACTGCAATAAATATCAGTGTAATGAGAGGCTGACTCTTAAGATTTGGTCTGATGAGTGGGTTACCTCAAGGTGTCCATAAAATAATGGTGGGAATCGGTTTCATTCTCCCACAGATGCGTGTGAATCATGGTTCTGTTGATGGAGGATGCTCAATCACAAGGCATGTCTGAAAGATTCCAAACTGTCCACTTTCTTGACCTGTGAAACTCTGACAGTCATCTGTGGTTCTACCTTGGGTAGGGTTTCTCCAAAAGCTCAGGACTTAACTTTCCAAAAGGAATGCCCATTGTTCTGCCTGCCACTGGCCATCCTTCTCCACCCCCAGCACTCCTTCCCTGTGTGTTGTGAGTCTCAATGACAAGGCTAAGAACTAAAACAAATCACTAAAATTGCTATGCACCTGTAGTTACAAACTTAAGTGTTCAAAAGGAAGAAGTACATATGATTTTCCCCTAAACTAAGGGAACTGATGAGTGGAGAAAAGCAATATAAAAAGGAAAAAGAGGAGTCCAGATTTTGCTTCATTGCTTATCCATTACCTTTAGCAAGGACTTAAGTCCAAGAAAACTACCCCGAAGTCAAGGGAAGAAAGATGTGACTGCTGAGCAATGTGCAGATGAGCAAGAGGAATGATCCCCTGTGCCTTCCAATGCCCATCCCAGAGAAAGAACAAAGAATGCAAGGATTTCAGGACCAGCACCAACCAGGCCCTGGAAAGGCTCATTCCCATCAAGTTAAACCAGTTGTAGCATTAATCTGGGGAAAATAACATAAAACCACTGGAAGAACAATCCAGTTCATCAGAAGAGACCCTAGGAGACTTCATCTGACCTTCTGTGTGCTATCAGTAATTCTGAACAAACAGAACTGCTTATTCACGCTGAAGGCAACAATGTAAATCAGTCAGCATGGTCACGGTCAACATAACTCCCAATGTGAGGAGCCCTGTCTTGTTTTAACAACTTTTTAAGGAGGCATTCTCAAATGTAAAAGGAAGGGGGCCCAGGCCATAAGAGGTAGGAATACCTATAATTATTATTTTTTTTGTGTAAGGAAGAAAAGAGTAATTATAAGAAAAAGACTCCTTGCCAGAAAGAACACACGAGCACCGTTTGTGTCACTACACTGAATTAAACATAAAAACAGTGCGATTCTCCAAACTATTTTTTTCCATGAAATACATCAACTTAAGGGGGGAAATAATAAATGATTTAAGATGCTATAAGCTTTAAAATGTATTTGTAATAGAAAAGCTAACTCATGTGTAAGTAATTGGAAGTACTAAAAAGTCATCATAAAGCAAATACTCTAAATAGTAAAAGAGCAAATAGTTTGTCATAAAAGTACAATAAAGTCACTCAAAAGCTAAAATATGTCTGTATCACATGGAATAAGATGGGATCTGAGAGGGTGCTTTAAACTGTTTTAAATTATATTTACAATGGACTTCATAAAACATATATTAATTCATTTTGTTGCTGACTGCTCATGCCAATTTCCATCCTCAATAATACCAAGTCCCCGCAGGCTTTTGTAAATCCATGCATTAGAGGAAGTGACAAAGGTATTAAAAGATTTTATATGGGCATCAAACAGCTCACACTCATCAGGGACCTGAGTTCTGTCCAAAGTAATTCATTGATGCAGAAAAGGGTCACCCGGTAAAGAATATATACTGATCCCAATGGTAGCCCAAGCGGACGACGGCCACAGGCACACACCTTAAATGAGGCATTTTTGCTTAGCTAGTGGCAATGCATGGATGTCTGAGGTAACTACTGAAATGTGGGGGCTGGGGCGGGGACAGTACAGTGCAATCTCTAAGCAAAAAGTGAGGCCACATTTATTTGGCATAAATAAAATCACAAATAAAGGCACTAGATGATAAGATAAATCAAGTTTTAATCATGCAATTCACAAAACACAGAGATTTGAAAGCGATTAGTTTCCCCTCCTGTTATTTTAATAAATGCCTTTTAGATGAAGTAACATGTCAGCCTTCATCTGCAGCGCGGAGCAGGAGAGTGGGATGGAAGTCTGCAGGTACTACGTACGATGGCTAGCTCAAGGATTTCCATTAAGAATCAATCAATCTTAATATTCAGAGCAGAAAATTTTTAAAAGGCAGACTGTAACATTATATCTTTATTATTGAAGCTATGTCAAAATCATGCAGAAATAGGAAAAGGGCTAGCATCCATGAAAACAAGAAACAAAGAAAACAGATCAATCTATTAGGGAGGCACTGGGGAGGTGAGAGATCACAGGTATACAGGGAGTATTTGTATCTGTGTTGCCACTTACTGCATCCTTCCAACAAAGAAATGAAGTGAGTGCAAGTAGAAGTATGCCAGATTTTCCTTTTGCTCTGTATAATAAAGTGTTGGGAATGATGTTTGCCTGACACTGTTTCCTATACCTTGTCCCTCCCCCAGGTTTCCCACTGGGCTCAGGCTTCAGTCTTGGGGCAGCAATGCCCCACCCTTCACAGGGCTTCTTTGCAGCCAGAAGGCAGGACTCCAGCAGCAGGCTCTTCTTCCTTACCCTAGGGGGCGGAGTCACCCTCCCCTCTCCAGCCTCAAGGGTGCCTATCATGTTCAGCCCCACCTAGTGGCTTAGATTGGAATTACTCAGGAAATTCTCAGGGGGATTCATCAAGCAAAGGGCCAGAGAAAATGGGAGCTTGTAAGGGGGCCTGGCTGCTGACAGATCCTGTTCTTTACAGGACGAGTGGGGAGGTAACACTTTAAAAGAAATAATTTTATGGAAGACAGCATGAATACTTTTTGACTTCCAGGTAAGTTTACTTGTAATATCAATGCAGTCACTACTACTTGATACAGCAATTGAGAGAAAAGTTTTAAACCTGGTATGCAAAATGTTGGCGACTCTCTGGCCCAGCCCACTGCCTTCTTCTAGACCACTTTTATAGCAGAAACTGGAAAGTCATCGATTCCATCCCCCCCCCCTTTTTTTTTTGCAGGTTAAGAGTGGTCATTATAGCACCGATCTAGCAAATGAGTCATAAACAGAAGTTTCTGGAAAAGCTTTTAACTTCCTGACCCTTCTGTCTTTTATCCCTGCCCTTCATTGAGGGAGATTATGCAGAACACAGATGTACCAGTTCTGACAACACAGAGAGGCTGAACTAACACCAGCAGGTGTCCACCTCTGGATACTTATATTTTAATCTCTACTTATTTAAGCTACTAATAGTTTTTGTTGTTCTTACAGAAAACATTCCTTATTGATACAACTAGATCTTGCTTCTTAAACAATGCCAGAGCTTAGAACTTCACTTTATTAAAGCCCAGTGTGCTAAGTAAGTGTGAAGGAAAGAATTCAGATAAGCTGGAAAAACCTGAAAGCCATGTTATCAGAAAGTAAAAATTACAGCTGCCATTTACTGAGTGATTGCAGGTTATGGTAATGAATCTTGAACATGGATTAAGTCATTTAAGCTTCACCACACCTCTCTGAGGTGGGTACTGGAAGCACCCCATTTTACATTTGAGGAAATGCTCTGATTATGTGTTTTGTCTAAGGTTACAACAGAGCTAGGAAATGGGGACTCAGAATTTGAACACAGGTCTCCGACTCTAACCACCTCATAACTGCATTTCAGTTCAGATGAGCGGACTCTTAGAAGTCTGGTACTGTAACTCAGTGAGTTACGGCAACGGCATGCAGTTCATCAAGACAAAGGAAGATGAAATAAAGGGATGTATTCTGTGTCTGGCACCTCGCCACTTCCAGTAGCTACGAGAGCCATGTTAAAAGACCACTCGGGTATCCTGTCAGCTGGCCTGCAATTCCAGGTCGGCATGGGCGTGTCGCTGACACATCCAGAGAAGGCAGTGAAAAGTAAGTATTTTTGAGAGAAAGCACATAAAGAACTCAACTCATTGTAATCAACTGACTGGGCATCTGCACTGAAGTCAGAACTAGACAAAAGAGTCAAAGAGTAAGTGTTGATTGAGAATAAAGTAACGAGAAAGATTTTTCGATGTTTCATTTGGAAATAGTTTCATCTCATTTTATGCAGAAATGTTTAACTACTAAGACTCTACTTAAAATGCAAGGAGTTTAACAGGAGACAGTGAACCTCAGCAAGAAAAAGGGCCTGGGGCTTGGGCACTGTCATTCCATTATGTTTAACCAGAAAACTCCCAACCTCTGACCACTTGATCTGTTACATCTGTAAGGGGCTGGGAACCCCGGAGGCCACAGTCATTTCACCCTGGGATTTGTAAAACCCTGGACTACCTGTGAAGTATGCCGGTGCTCACGGGGTTACGGTATAGGTGAAGTTGAGTTTCACCAGATTTTGAGAAATTCTAAATGATTTTTGTACTTTTTTCCCCCAAGAGTATTTTGAAAGACATTTTGTTTTTCTTCTCTATCTTCAAAGTATGTTTGTCCTCTGTTACAAAACATTATTATTTGTTCCAAAGTTCTACCATAAAGCAAAGACTATACTTGGTAAAACAAAAGAAGTTCCAAATAAAATAACCTAACTTTAAGTCTGGGTTAACTCTGTGACTGGCGTAACTTAATTCTGAGGTTTCATTTTCTCGCCCATGAAAATGGGCGATTAAAATTTATTAGACAATGTTTTGTGATGTTAAGGTGAGCTAATATATGTTAAGAAACAGTATAGGGTTAAATGTTACATAAATAAAAATTTCCACCATCATCAGCATTATCTCCTGGAAAAAGAACAGGGAAAAAAGAAAAGAGAATTATAATTATGATCGGTATGATTTCCACTCCAAACATTATCCTGATATTTATATTTCAATTTTATGGTTACTCCTTGCAGTTGATAACATTTCTTTTGTATTTGCTATCTAAATATGTGTTAGTAAAATTCTTCTTTTAGGTCAAAAACTCTGAAAACACGCAGTGAAGCACTTAGTTATTCGATAAACACGTAGTGAGTGGTTACCCCATAAACCAGGCACATGGTTGGCCTATGAAGCAGGATAAAGATGCACGTGGATTTCCTGTGGGCCAGGTCTGAAAACTAGTGGGTAAGCAGTTACTACACATAGGAGATTTCACAGCACTCCAGAGCGCCGCTCACTGAAATATTTAGATGAAGCAAGGGACCTTAGAAACAGCTTCTTTTTTTTTTTTAAAGATTTTATTTATTTATTTATTTTTAGAGAGAGGAGAAGGGAGGGAGACAGAGAGGGAGAGAAACAGCAATGTATGGTTGCCTCTCACATGGCCCTCACAGGGGACCTGGCCTGCAACCCAGGCATGTGCCCTGACTGGGAATCGAACTGGGACCGTCTGGTTCCCAGCCCACGCTCAATCCACTGAGCTACACCAGCCAGGGCAGAAACAGCTTCTTAAATTCTACACAATGTCCCTGGGCCTATTGGCCCACAGCAAAATGCAAATCAGGGTAGAAAGCCCCACTAGGGAAACCAAGTCACATAATCTCAGACAACACAGCGGAGCTGGGTTCTCTGCTTCTGTTCAGGTAAACGGGACTTGTCTCCACATGGTTACTTAATTAGATGGGGGTGCATTGCACCCATTTAATGCAGAGAATTTTACATACCAAATGCTTACTGTAATTTATGAAACACAGACTTTTTCCCTAGGCCCCAATAAAAGTTTTCTTTTTTTAAACTCAGAAACGATTCTGCCTTCTTCCCAAACTCTAATAAAAAATGAAAATATTTTATAGCACTGCATTTGTATAGTTCATCTCACCTGCAACAGCCTTATATATTGTGAGCCTAAGATATTATTCCATTGAACAGATCTTAAATTCTGCAGAGCGTAAGACAGTAAACAACACTTACAACACATTAAAAAAATATGAAGAGCAATTCTTAGTTCTTCAAACAAGAAACTTCAGATTTCAGTAGTGCTTGTAAAAACACAGTCATTATTTCCCCAATTATCACAGTTTACCTTAACATATTCAGTTTTTTTTTATTTGACACACGTGTTCATATGTACTAAGGTTGGGCAGTTCTGGGTATTCTGCACTCCAAGATAACTCAGACATAGTTTATTTCCTCAAGGAACTCACAGGCTAAAATGAAAGACAAATAATTATAGAACATCATGCTAATAGTAGTCTGGAAGTATGCACAAAGTGTCACAGCAGCAGAGGTGACAGAGACAGACAGACAAACTTCCCTGTAGCAGGCATCACAGGGAAGATTACATCCCAGCACTGTTTGGACATACGAGTTGAGCAGGAGAACAGACAGGAGAAGGCACTGCAACCCAGGTTACGGCAGACACCTAGGTGTGCCATGAGTATACGGAATGGAAGTTAGGTAGAGCTAAATATCTCCTTCATTACTATTCACAATTTAAAGAGTTTACTTTAAGATTTGTACCAGACCATTGAACTTATTTATCTCTAACATCTCTGGTTCCTATGTGCTTTTCAGTAAGAGCTTTCTGAGATGTAGAAACAAGGTAACCACCAAATTATAGACAGATGGCTGGCTTGGTTTGCAGCATGAACGCTGAGTCAGTTGAAAGGAACTCTGTGGGTAGACTTTGAATGAGAGGGGAAGCCAGCTTGGGCTAATGGACAGCACCAGGTTGATTCTTTCAGCCGCAGCAACACAGGTGACATAACTTCCAAGGTCACAGGGGAAGTTCTTTTGTTTGGGTTTGGTTATAAATTGCAGCCACCATTGTAGGTCTTGCTTGAGTCATCTGCAAAATTGAGTTCTGAGAATTGCCAGAGAATTGACAGTAGTTCCAATGGCAGGCTTTGTCCCTTTATGGGAACAAGTAGATTTAGCACCAGGCACCTGTCCCCACAGTTCTCCATAGAAACTCCGAAGGAAGAGGCCAAATTTAGCCCAGAAATTTTCTACATGTCATGGGATTATTGATGATTTAAATTTTTATTAAGCTTTTTGCTTTCTCTGTATGTTTGTGTTCTAATTTAAGCACTTGGAATCCCACAAACACAATTCTCTGCTCCAGTGAAGAATACAGTAAAGGCTCTGTAAACTACAGCAACTTCTAGATCTTTCTTTCTGTTGTCTACCTTCTAGTGCAGTAAAATTCATAAGTTAGGAAAATGCTACATATTTTCCTAGAAAAAAAGTGGAAAGAATTAGAGTATAAGATTTATAAAAACATTCATTTTAAAACGTAAAAATGGCTAATATTTTGCTGCACATAGTGGGTGAGATGGAGCTTATAAATTGTTTATTTTTTCCCCCAACAATGGAGGCACTTGTGTGTGTGTGAATATGTACCACTGCCTAGTTTTCAAATTCATCTGAAAACCTTGTGGGATTTGAAAACCTTGTGGGAAAGGTTTTGCTTTCCAAGTGTTATCACTTTTCATTTGTAAGTGACAGTTTTCAAGAGTGAGGCCACTCATAGTTATGGAAAAATGGTTGTTTTAATACAACATTGAATGACAGAAAAGCAAACAATCAAGCACCATTCTCATATTTTTCATTCTTGGAAAATTACCTCTCAGGAAGAGCTCTGTGTTTTATGTTCTGCACACAAATGCAGCAGGGACTTTCAATCTCTTTACGACAAAAAGAAGAAACAAAACGGGGGGTGGGGAACAAAAGCATAAGGAATAGATACTAAATTCCCTTTAAAATACGTACATCTCTATTAGGTGTCCAGTCACATTTAAAAAACTCAGATCGTGACCGTTTACTTGCATATCTCAAAGTTTGAACATCGGCCAATTTGACTAAAACATGGTTTGATAGAATTTTTTGTATGTGATCTAGACTCAGGCAAAATTGATGGCAGTTCATTTTGGATAATACCTGTGCCAATTCTCCTATCTGAGAAGCATTTCCAGGCCCTCAGAGGTTAAATAGCTTGTGGAAGAGTGTGATGGAGCAGACAATGAAAATTTCTCTACTCACATCTAGAATAGTATTTTCTCCATTACAATCTGTTGCTTTTGTTTGGGTGAAGCACAAAAGATTAAATTTACAGCTGAATTTTGAGTTATCATATACTGAGAAATTTTACCCAGAAAACAATCTTATAAAATCTCTTTCATGATGTCCTTGTAAACTTGCAAACATTCTAGTAAAATGAAGTATGATGAAAAAAATAGTCTTTAAAATTTCAAATTGTATTTTCTATTGAAAACTATGGCTTATTATAAAATGCTAAGTTATAGAAAAAGTACCAATTTTATGTATACATATTCATGTTTATAAATATATGTAAAATATTATCCCTTGTCACCCAATTTCCCAAAACTAATACTATTAATAACTTGGTACATTTCATTCTCATTTCTTTCTTTTTCAGATGTATATTTAATATTTTGGCTTTCCATATATAGGGTACATATATATTTGCAAGATATTATTTCATTTTTTCATGGTATTATTATTCCCCTAGACTCTAGGTTCCAAGAAGGCAAAGGGAGTGAGAATATAAACAATCACATAAGTGAAACTGTGATGAAACTTTGTGACCATCATCTTTATAATAATATGTATTAAGTACATATGATGCATGAATAAATTAATTTTCATATGGACTATGTAAACTGACATACTGCATTTTCCATGTATAATGTGCACTGTTTTTATTTTTCATTAAATCAATTCTTAATGATTGAGAGTAGATATGTCAGTTTTTATCTTGACATTTCCTTACTTTTTAACATTTAGTTATTTCCAAATGTCAGTTTATATTGATATTATGATTCTCCACTTATCACCTATATTGATTATACCTGAATTTATAACTTCAGCGCGGCTGAAATCTGTATGTTAAATTGCCTCTAGATGAACTCACCTAAATGTCTCCACAGAGCCCCTCAAACTTCTGCCTGAAACAGAACTTATTGCTGAGCCCCCCAGACCTGTTCTTTGGCCTGGATTCCCCACATCCAGGAACAGCCCCAATAGTCACTGAGGTCCCCATGATGCTGGAACCTGGGCATTGCCTACTTTCCCCCGCTGCTCAGCCCCCACATCCAATTCACCACCAGGCCCTCTGGGTTCTGTCTCCTAAATGTCTTCCAAATTCAGTAACTGCCTTCATCCCTGTGCCTACCACCCTAGTCACCACTATCCATTCCCTTAAATCACCATGATTGATCCTAACTGTCTTCTCTACCACCCTTGCTTGTCCTCCTTCAATCATTCTATACACTGCAAGCAGTATGAGCTTCCTAAAATGTAAATTTGCGTGTCATTCTGTCTTAAAACACTTCAGACTCTTGGCTAAGATCCCCCTTTGACACAGCTTGTAAGGCCCTTCATGATCTGGTTGGTGCTATATTCCTAGCTTTGTGACTAATCCTGTCCGCACCAGGAGGCCATGGGGATGGTCTCTTGAATCTTTCTGGGAGCAAAGGCTTTGCACCTGGGACCCGCACCCATGCTTCTCTTTCTGCTCAAAGTACACATTTCCCCTCTGTTGCTTAAAGCTCATGCTCAGCCTTCAGGTTCAGCTTGGTTGACGTATCGCAAGGGAAGCCCCACTGCAACATCAAGCATTCTGGGCAGCATTCCCCTTCTCTGTCCTTTCATGATACTTTGCACTACTACACAATTATTCATGTATACGAGTGCACCTTCCTCTAGACCTAGGTTCCCTGAATGCAAAGGGAGAATCTAAACAGAAGTGAAACTCTGATGAAACTTTGTGACCATTACCTTTGTAATAAATACGTATTAAGTACATGTGATGTGTGAATAAATTAATTTTCAAATGGACTATACAAACTGACACACCGTATTGTGCCATGTATAATGCACACTTTTTTGGTCCAAATTTCTGAGGGAAAAATGAGGAGGCACATTATATGTGGGTAGTACCTGAAATACCTTGTATCTGTTCTTGTGTTTTATAATTATGTGCCACATAGAATTTCTTGTACCATAACGTATTAAAAAATAAATGCTAAAATCCTTTATAATACAAAAAAAACCCCAAGTTTCTAAGTATAAGTAAAACATTGAATTAAAAAGTTAAAACAAAGGATTTTTTCCCTGAAAGTTTGGATCAAAAACGTGAGTGCACATTGTTGAAGGCAAAATACAGTAGCTACCAGAATTATAGATTACTAATTTTCCTCATCCTCACCAGCATTAAACATGGTATTTTGGAGATATTTGTTAATTGGTGGGTAAAAATAATAAGTGTTTAATATACACTTTTCCACTACTAGTGAAGTTGACTATTAAAATATGTTTATTAATTTTCATTTAATTTTTATAATTTGCATATTCATATTTTCACCATTTTGATTTTGGTTTACAGTGTTTTAAGATGAATATAGGTATCTGCAGAATCTCTAAAAATGAAATGTAACTTGAATGTATAGATTCCACTGTTCAAGTATCAAGTGCTTAATAATATCAATAACTCATTTTTATGTTATTTCTTCCAATCAATTAATTCCTTTATTCTTCACCAATTTGGAGTTATAGCAATTGAGAGATCAGTTTCACTATTCCAAAAGCAACAGAATATTGACTCAAATGGTTAGGTCTAGACAAAAATGCCTTATGCAGGGAAAAAAATTACTTCTAAAAAAATCAATATTTTATGTGGAGGATTCATAAAGCAAAGGAGAGGAAACAGGATTCATCTTCCATTTCTTAATGAGATGACCCTCTTTGTTGAACGAAGTCCTTCTTCTAGAAATCCCCTAAGGGGCTGATACGAGGATGATGCAATCAGGAGGTGGAGCCTGTGGAATAGAGGGGCCCGATTTCCTTAACCTCCTTTGTGAAGGTGCTAGACACTGTCAGAATCAGGTTTGTGCTAAGCCGTATTGGAAGTACAAAATATTGTTCTTCCTGATATCTTTTATCAAGAGGCAGCCTGATACAAGGGAACAAATATAGGCTTTGGAGTTAGTGCTGGATCCACATCCAGGCTTTCTTACTAATTAGCTATTTGACCTTCAAAAACATCTCACCTACCCAATGTTCCATTTTATTCTGTGTCGAAAGAGAACAGTATAGTACCATGGGGCTACTGAGTACATTCGAGTAGCTACATGTTAATTGACTAGAGTATTATATGACCTAAAAGTGGCAATCAATATATAATGGAAATTACTGTTAGAATATTGCTATTAATTATTAAAGGAAGATTAAGGAATAGATGGATGCGTGAAGGATGAAACAAAGGTAGATTTGCATCCTGCAGATTGTGAGGGAGAAATTGTTAGAGCAAGAGCCCAGTCTATTCAGCAGCACTTCAAGAAATGCCTAAAAATTGACCTCCTTTTGCATTACAAAGCCATATCTAAGATCACAACCCAGTGGCCAATTCTGGAAACCTGAATGATCTCAAAGGATTAAGGCTCCTCATCATTTGCTGTAATGTGTTTGGTAAAGAGCTCTATGCATATCATTTGAAGACCTGAAGTTGTACCTTGAAAATCTGGCATGTGATTTATGGAACCTGAAAAAGAAAGCAGCAAGAACAAAAAGCCTACTACCTACTGGAGAGGTTTAGTATTAACTATTCAGCATAACTGCACTGGGGTGAGGCCTGGTAGGCATACTGTCAGCAAGAAGAATGGGGCGGGGTGGGGGGGCCACTCTGATAGAGCAAGTTTAATTACATTATGTGATTTAATTATTTAGCTATCTCAGCATCCTACCTCCATGTATAAATGAATATGAATCAGACAATCACATGCATATTGTTAGGCCATTCCAGCTGGCTATTTGTCATCAATGGGTTGATAGCTTGCAGGTATCTATGGCTTATAGCAAGCACTTAATTTCGTTGGCACCTAGGGTGTGTGTTAAGAGATCCGTAATGACCTATATTACTACTGAACAGGTTTTGAAATTAAAAGAAACAACCAATACTAGTTGGTACTTTGGGGGAAGATATTAAACCATCAATCAAATGGGTCAATGTCCCTAGAAGGAATGAAACATTTCCTCACCTGGACATGACTTTCAGAATAAGGATTTATAGAGTCCAGAGAGGATCAAAATGTTTTTCTAGATAAGTGGAGATAGGAAAGGAGAGGGGAAAAATGGATGTGTTTATCATTACACCATCATCTTTTTTCTCCTATTGCTCAGAATTTTTGTGTAGCTCTAATCTACCCTGGAACAATTTTAACTACCATGCTTTCCTAGGCAAAAACAGTGTCTGCGGCCATATCAAATATAAAATTGGAGAAACAACAGCATTACAAAATCCTAGGAAGGAAACATTTTCTGCTGTTCTTACTTAAAAATGGGATTGTATATTTTTCAGATCGTGTCAGATGTATCTAACTAGTCAGATATATTTAAATGAGTAAATATGTTTATTTAGAATTGATTTTTAGGGAACTCTAGCATCATCAACCCAAGGCTTACCAACAGGAGGCCAATGGGGGTGGTTTCAGTTAGGGTGAGAATTGAACACCACGTCTACGAAGCTGAAATAGAGCCCACTTCGTATCTATAACTGAAGACAACATAACAATGTCAAGACATTAACAAACCAATGTTAAGCCTGCTTAAAGTCTACAGCAGACACCCACAGCAGCACCACAACGCCGAGCGCGAGCTGACAAGAATGACATTACGAGTAGCTCACTGGGAGGAAAACACAAAACCCAGACACAGGCTCCACGACCTTTTCTCCCTGTAACACGGTTCCCAGGATGTTAGACGGAAAGAGCAAACTGAGGCTTAGAAACGATTTTTTTCCACTGCATGGATTAATATGCAGATTAAAAAATGACCAGTTGATTCCAGAAGTCACAGTAAGCCTGACTGGAGTGGCCCATGTTTTGGGAAAAATCCTCTGGAATAGAATGATTACCATCACACACAAGGGATTAGAAGCAAAACAACACCTTGTTCGGAGGCCAGACATACGCCACTGGTGCAACCAGGTACTAGCTCTGGAGGTTCAACAGGAAGGGATTAGAGAGGATCCTAAAAGTGTCAGTTCGAAGAGAAAAAAGTAAGAAGCCTACAACTGTTTACTATTCAATGCCTCAGAGTGCAATTTATAAGGTTTTTCAGTGTTGTGTTTTTTCCAGGTGATTTCACATCACAGAGAGAAACCCCTAATAAAATGTGAAGCGAAGATACACAGAAATTTGTGCCATAATGAATACTAGTAATCATTTACTCACTCATACATGGATAGACCAGGGAGAAGGCCAGTAGTGTGCCTGGCCATGTGGCTGGAACAGAGGCAGATCAGATGTATCAATATGAAACACTTCCTGGAGCAAACTGGTTTTTCACATGTCATTTAAAAAAATTTTTGCATGTCATTTAACATGTCATTTAAAAAATATGAGGCGTTGGGGACTTCAGTATTCAGAGACAACCACATACGTGAGATACCCTTCTGCTTTAATTCCCTTTTCTTGGGTAGCTGAAAACAGAGTTTCTTCATAGGGAAAAAGAAAATCAATCCTTCCTTGCTCAACATTTAAAGTTCTTAGAAATAAGTCTGTAGAGCTTAAAATGATAACATTGTGAAAAACAAAAGAACTTGCTTATCGTCCATGCACCTTATGCCTGTGGTTCCCGCCCCACCCCGACCTCACAGGAAACAACTATGATAACCACAAGGACTGGCAGGAGCAGTCCCTCAACCTTGGATCCCCTCGGCTTCCAGGGCACCAAGTGCTTTGAGTTCCTGTCTGTCTTGCAGAACCAGGAGAGACAGACAAGGCAACAAGTTCCCGCTCTTATTACATATAACTGTAGTGTCCGAGGGCTCAGAAGCCACTTTCTGAAGCATGTGCTACTTCTCCCCATTTTGTAGAAAGCAGTACAAAACTTCGAGAAAAACGTGGACCCTGGGTTTGGTTGAAGGCCTGGGCTTGTTGAAAATGCAGATTACTGGTGTTCTATCAGTAGGTGGAGAAGACCAGATTTCACTGAGATTATTTATACAGCAGAGCAATGTCTTCAACTGACAACAGTAGACTTAGAGGTAAAACTACAAGCACAGAATCATGCTTTTCCCCGTTTCTCAAGGAACTATTTCACTGCTGGGCCACTGTTACACTGCAGTGAGAGAAGAATGCAGTGCTTAATGAGCCAAATATGAAGATAATTATGCCGGTTATATTCGGTTCACACACAGAATAGCAGACTGTATTTGTAGATTCTTTATGAACACTCTAGGGCAGGGAGAGAAAAGAGGATTTTCTTTTTTAAAAGCTGAACTGGATTTTACTATGACTAAATACCTTTGAAGTAATACATTAACTTTTTTTGTCTTAATTGGGCAGAAAAGCAAAGAGTCAGAAGAGTGCTTTCATAATTTCAGAGGTTTCAAAGGAATTTTGGGTTGCTCTGAAACTCCAACACAATTTTATCCATGTGACTCTCCAAGTGAATAATCGGATCTGTCATTTTTTTGGAAAATTATCTGCTACAGCAGTATCTCTCCACAGTTGCTTTTTTCACTGTGAATTAATGTTCTCCGGAAGCCAATACAACAATGCTATTTTGATTATGAATAACACTGGGTCTTAAATCATTAAAAGCAATTGAAGAAGAAAATACTTCTAGAGGCCCTTAACATACTTTATTACATTAATTGGTAACTAGCAAAGATAATCAGAAATTGGTAAACACTGTTAATCAGGTCTCTACAAGCGAGTTTTTCAGAGCAAGGGTGAGTCAGTATTATGCTGTGTTGTGGGGGGAAGTGCTTAAGAAAAATACCAGATGGACATTTTGTACATCTCTGTTCTTGTAAAAGCAGAGATGGTCAAAATGGTCCAAATCCACCTTTGGAAGCTTTGCGTGTTAATGCTAGAAGGTACTGTAGAAATCACCCAATTTAATTTGTATTTGCAGGCAAGAAAAGTGTCCATTCCAGCACGGCAGGTGTCCAGGCATACTCAACTAGTTCACCACAGAGTCAGGATCAGGGAACTAGAAACATGGCAATATAAATGATACTGACATTCAAGTGAAAAAAAAATCTGACATTTAAACCCAAAGTTGCCTTAAACTTTTCTCTCCTGCCAGATTAAACTTCCTCTCTTTGCATAAACAGCTTGCAGGGTAAAAATACCCCAAGGCATTTTAGGAATTGGTTGAAATCACAAAGCTCATTGTAATCATCTCAAGCTCTTGGAGTTTGTGAGGGCTCCAAGGATCAGAAAAAGGGCAAGTGAAATCTCTCTTTGCAGGAACTGAAGTTTGGCTCCACATGAGAGCTCATCAAAGACTAGGAGAATTGACTCTGGATCAGATTACTGCCAAGTGGGTGCACCACTGATTAGAACAGTCATTCCTAAAATCTGATCTTAGACATCTAACTAAGACACCAGATAGCTAAAGCATTGTCACAAAATTTACTTTAAAAACGGTCTAAGAGCAAGTTAAACATTTTTAGATGTTAATTTTTAGACTTAGCAGGTATCACCCGAAAATACTAGAGCTTGCAGGGGGCACTGTGCACAGCACTTTGGTGGGTGGGGGACGTGACATCCTGCCATCCACAGCTTTGGATACTCATATAATCATGTGACTCGTTCCTCAAGGGATCTGAAGTTTAACATCCGAGAGAAGCACACAGAGTCTGACGGCTGATCATGGCTCTAATTTTTAAATACGTTTTGATTAAGGCTGGGTTACAGAGAGTTGGTTCATTAAGGTGCTGATGAGGCCCAATTTAGATAAGTGTGTAACAACCTCAGAGCAGCTGCTTAGAATATCATGTAACTTTTATAATTTTGAAGAGCGGGCATATAAAAACAGAAAGATATTTTAAAGAGGGAATAGAGATGTTTTAGATGGAAGAGTTATCTTGTAACCCATGAGTATACTATTTTATAAGATACATATGGGGCTTTAAATAAAATTCTCTCCAAAGGATGTATGGGGTTGGAAATCACGGCATTAGAACCACTGCTCCTGATCTCTATGTCTTAGTTTCTGTCTTTTCCCCTCTAGTTGGTTCAGTTTATCAGCTAACTTGTTATGTCATGGATGTCATTCCTCTTCTGTGACACAATCGCCAGTCTTAAAACTTGGTCCTTTTCTGTGACTTCTTAAGATGAAAGTAAAATCTGCACAGCAAAGAAAACCATCAGCAAAATGAAAAGACAATGTACTGGATAGGACAAAATATTTGCAAATCATATATCTGATAGGTGACTAGTATCTAAAATAAAGAACTCATACAACTCAATAGCAAGAAATCCAAATAATAGTATTTAAAAACTGTTAGGATTTAAAAATTGTATTTAAAAAAATTTCAGGGCCAATGAAAAGGGGGTCAATATCATTAATTGTCTGTGAAATGTAAACCAAAACCCCAATGAGATACCACCTCACACCTGTAAGAATAGCCATTATGAAGACAAGAGAAATTAAGTGTTGGCAAGGGTGTGGAGAAAAGGGAACTCTTGTGCATTGTTGTTGGGATTATAAATTGGAGCATCCACTAATAAACCATCTGAAGATTCCTCAAAGCATTAAAATAAAACTACCATATGCTCCAGTAATTCCACTTCTGGGTATTTATCTGAAGAAAATGAAAACACTAACTCAAAAACATCTCTGCACCCCCATGTTCACTGCAGTGTTATTTATAACACACACACACTTACATGCACAATGGAATAGTCTTCAGCCATAAAAAATAAAATCTTGCCATTTGTGACGACATGGACGGAGCTTGAAGACATAAGTGAAATAAATCAGACAGAGAAATACATATACCATATTATCTCATTTACATGTAGAATCTAAAATAAAGTAAAACAACATGTTTGAAATGCAGAGCTCACAAATCCTGAGAACAGGTGGCTGGGTGCAGAGCCAGGGGGTGAGAGGCAGGATAAGCGGGTTAAGTGGGACAAAAGGTACCGCCTTCTAATTACAAAGGAATAAGTCTTGGTGACTATAGTTAATGACATTGAATAGTTGAAAAGTTCTTGTCACAAGAAAATATTTGTAACTGTGTGTGGTGACGGCTGTTAGCCAGACTTGCTGTGGCGACCATTTCACAATACATACAAACGCTGAGTAGCATGTAGACCTGAAACTAATACCGTGCTATATATAATGATACCTCAATTAAAAATAAACAAATAATACAAATAAATGTCTGATTTACTCATACAATGTCTTTGTTGGAGAGCAGGATTACTTTAGTGCCCCCAGAGCTGGAAGGCATTTAAGTTTCAGGAAAATATAGTTTAAATTGGGTAATAGATGGTCATTTCCACACCACCACGTAGTTCTGTAATTTTTCTCTAGCCTCTCAACCTTACCTATTCCTCTTCTGCTGATTCCTTCTTAAAAAGGAAACCAAAACCAAACAAAAACCCTTTTAGGAAAAAAATTGTATTTCCTCCATTTTTAACATAAAGCCCTTCAGGTTTGTATAACCAAAGCACACTACAGTTCAGGCTGAGCAGCAGGCCACCTCCGCTGAATGCCACCCCTTGTCCCTCCCTGCTGGGTCTCTGCAGAATCAGGAGCAGTAGGAACATGTGGTCCACTAATACTATCACCTTCCAAAAGTAGAGAAGGCTGCATTCAGGTTTTTGTTATAAGTATTTGATGCATGTAATTTCCAGTAATAATCATTGATTAAAAATAATTAGGTAAGATAAACATCAGAAATAAAATATGAAAATTAAAAAAAAAACACGACTCAACCTAAGAAAGTAAGACATTTTCAACACCATTGCTCTGTGATTCTCTGATATGATCCCCTTTCTGAAACTCGGCAGTAACCACTTCCACTCTATGCTGGGTTTTCTTCCTCCTCCTTTTTCTGACCTATTTCTCCTTAACATTTTAATAATATGGGTATACAACCATAGAAAACATTATTTAAATGATTGCTTCCGAACTTTATAAAAAATTGTAACACAGCGCATGCATGCATTCTTCTGATTGTTTTAAAAACCTTGAGATGTAATTCGCCTATCGTAAAATTTGCCCACTTAAATTGTATGATTCGATGGTTTTACAATTGGATGTTCACGGAGTTGTGCTATCATCACTACACTCTAAGCTCAGAAAACTGTCATCAACCCCAAAGAGAAATCCTGCACTCACTGCCATTATTCCCCCTCCCCGACCCCAGCGCCTTGGTAACCATCGATCCATATTTTCTATGAATTTGCCTATTCTGGACATTTTATGTAAATGATATCATATAACATGTGATATTTTGGAATTGGCTTCTTTCACTGAGCATGTTTCCAGGGTTAACCCACGTTGTACTGAATCTCAGTGACCCCTTCTCTTTTATTCTCAAGCGATCTTCCATAGTATAGAGAGACATTATTTATCCAATCATTAGCTGATGGACATTTGGGCCATTTTCAGTATTGTGAATAATTCTGCATTGAACATTTGTGAATGTGTTTGCGTGAACATATGTCTTTATCTCTTCTGTGTGTACATGTAGGGGTAAAATTGGTGGGTTATATGGTAACTACATGCTTAACTCTTGAGAAACAGCCAACTTTTTTTCCACTGTGGCTGCATCATTATGTATTCCCACCAACAATGTATAAATGTTTAAATTTCTCTACATGCTCTTTAACACTTATTATTTTTCTCTTATATTATAGCCATCCTAGTGAGAGTTAAGTAGTATCTTATTATGGAGTTGATTTGTATTTTCCTAATGGTTAATGGTGTCGAGCATCATTTCATATATTTATTAGCTATTCCTAGTTTTGATTGCTTTTCGCATTCAATTGCTGTTTTTAAAATTCACTCTTGCCAATGCATGCGGTTAGAGTGCATGCATTGCATTGTGGTATTCCCGTGGTTTTCAACCAGCGTGCCACGAGATACACACCAGTGTGCCACCAGAATGTTTAAAACACGCAAAACCCGGGTGTTGAGTCAAGGGCACTGATTTCCCTGCCCTCATGTTGTCAAATAAAAAAATGAGAACAGCCAACACAGCAATAGCCATCTGATAGGAAGGAATCAAAGTTATACCTATTTTTTGTCAGAGCTGCAAAAATGTATATTTTTTGTATGACACAGAGTTTTGGTAATTAGCGTACTGTGCCACAAGACCATGAAAAAGGTTGAAGACTGCTGAAGTATTCCATCGTGTGAGTAAATCGGGACTGACCTACCCATTCTTCTGTCAACGGCAACTTAGGTTGTTTGCCTTGTTTTCTTTTGCTTTGCTATTGAAGATAATCCTGCTATGAACATTCTTTACATATCTTCAGGCATAGGTTAAAGAATTACTCCCCCTCTTTTTTTACCAACTAAATAAACACCTAAGAAGTGAAAACTGCCTTTGTGCTACATATCAGAAGGCATAACTGTCCAACCTAATAGCCACGTGTTAGCCAGCCACCCAGGACCACTGGTGCATGAGTGTGTGAATGCATGTGTGTTAGACATGTAAGATTGTTAAGCAAAAAGGACACAATGTACATGTCCTGAATAAAGGGATACATGTATACATACTATATGTATACATAAGTATACATACAGAAAGTCATATATAAAAACTAGGACTGAGTTTCTCCTATCAGCCCTGTTCAAGGCCATCATGTATATACAAATGCATATATGTCTGTCTGTATATGTATTAAAATATTTAATTATAAGGCCTATAAACTGAACAAGACATGGATGCGTCTCATATAGCCTTGACTATAACTGCACAAATGACCTAGGGGAAGAAATCCTAGGAGAAAGGCTAAGACACTAGGCCCGTGCTGCTTAAAGAGGGAAAAACCCCCAGCACTTCAAATCAGCGCACCAGAATAGAAGGGGTTATTTTAAGAGTGAAGGTAAGTAGCTGGGCTTCATTACTTCTATAGAAAGCAAGAGGGAATGGGGACTCAATTATGGAAGTGGGATTTTAGGTCGAACGCTATGAAAAATTTCCCGACTCCAGCGTTCTGAGACACTGAAGTGTGCGCCCAAAGGGATTCGTGCACTTGTACTCTGGTGTTTTTTTCACAGGGTAGAGAGAAAATTTCCAAGATGACTTACATCTAGGTCTGTTCACAGGGAGAGGCGCATTACATCAATGATGTCCAATTCCTTTGACCATTTCTCCTTTGGAGCTTATGATTTAAAGGTTTTGTCTGAGCAAACATCATTTGCTAAATAATAATTCTCCCCCAATGCTTATTAATAATTACAGACATAGAGAAATTTCCACCAGGCCATGAACCCGAGTAAACATGAATAAATATGTTCTAGATGTTTTCAAGAGAAAAATTAACATCAGTGTATCTGTCTACTAAGAGTAGACTAAATCAAAGAAGGCACATTCATGGAACAGAATACTATATTTCAGTAGGAAGGGAGCATTGATCTACTAACATGGATAAATCTCAATATATGTTGCATGAGGAAGAAATGTTACAGAAGTATATATTCCGTAGGATTTCATTTTGTAAATTTTTATTGTCATAAAGCAATTCATAAATATTACTCACAAGCACATACATATATGCTAAAATATGAAAGAATACCCAATTACTGAGAGGAGATGCTCTTAGAAGCAAGGAAAATAGGATAGAAAGGGCTATGGAAGAAAAAGCACTTTAATTTTATCTATACTGTTTATTTAAAAAATATGTTTATTGATTTTAGAGATAGAGAAAGGGAGGAGAGAGAGACAGAGAGAGAGAGATCAAGGTGAGAGAAACAGCAATGGATTGCCTCCCATATGCACCCTGACTGGTGTTTGAACCCGCAACTTTTTGGTGTACGGGATGACATTCCAACCAATGGAGCCATACCAGCAAGAGCTATACTGTTTATTTCTCCCATTAAAAATATACAAGCTGTTATGGAACATACTACATAATAATAATAATAGTGATAATAATTAAGAATCACCAGGACCAAATATACAGGAGTTCCCTTTTTCAGTATTTTTAAAAATTCCCAAAGAAAACAAATAATCAGAATCTGTAATTAATCAATCCATCATTACCAGTATCACCCCACTGAATGTCAAAAGCTCCAGCCAAAATCAGGGAAATTCATCGGGAGTAAATGCACACTTCTCGGTATGTTCTGTGAAATGCTGAACATAGTGCATGTTCCCCAACTGCTCTGCAAACCTGCGGCATCCTAGGACCCTCAAGGATAAAGTCAAGGGCATGGGGACCTCTCTCTCACATCCTGTCCAGTTCCAGAACAGCACAGGTCTACACACGAACGAGTAAAATGAAAGGAAACAGTGAAAATATTGCTTATTTTCAACCCCCTATGTTAACATCTGCTTTGTAACAGAACTTCGTCTCCCTAGCTAGACTTAGTTTCCACACTTTCCACTCTTTTCTACCCATACAGCCCATTTCGAAATTCTTTAAACGAGATTACATGGCAGTTCGGATGCTCTGTAGACTGTCCAGCTGCCTTGTCAGAGACTCAGAGACAAAGGCAGGTTTCTGAAGGTCGGGCCGAACCACTGTTTTGGGGAGGAGGGGAAGTAAAGGGAAAGTCTTGGGGGGAGGCAAATAGAGGGGGAAGTCTATCGACTACAAAAAGGCTAGGCAACATCAAAATCTTAAATCAGCACCCTTTAAATTATCGTACTAAAATAACCTCAGTGGCAGGGAAGAAGGGACGCAGATCTCTTAAGAGTGTAGACGAGAACAGCGTGGCCACAAGCAAGAGGTTTCTCCACTTTCATCTATTTCATCTTAAAATTCAGGCACATTTTGCATTTTGCTTTACAATATATGTAGTTAATAATAAAAAAAAAGCCCTCACATTTTTGAGTAAAATCACCACTCCAGCAAGATGTGGCTTATTTAACTCGGGATTCCTCATAGGCTTGCACACTGCCACTTACCCAAGACAGCCGCACTCTTCTTGGGAAACTCAAAAGAAGGAAACAAAGGTATCCTCCGTACTGGGCTCAGGTAGAGAAAGGAAAAAGGAGCCCAGAAGCTGAGCCTGCAGGGGAAGGTCTGGGCAAACGCTCTTGGGAGGGGTGGCACAGAGACAGGAGAAAAGTAGAGGGTTTATGATCAGCTTTTCCATTCTGCATCTGGAGTGTACCAGTGTGATGCTGGGCTTCCAACAGTTCATCATATAAGAACAATTCTGATCAACAACACAGTGGCGTCTAGCGGAGGGCTGAAGCCCTCAAAACACTGCAGTGGCCTTGCTAGCAGTGGATTGACACCAAGTGACAAGCCAGGTGACAGTCATGAGCTGTGGAAACTACGAACATCTAGTAGCAACCAGAGCAGATTTTCAGAGGAAACATACACAACTCATTTTGGAGCGAGGCTACGAGGTCCATGACAACAGCAACACAACAAAATGTCCTTCATGATAGAATCTGCCTTACTCTAAATCTGTATACAATGGGAAAGAACAAACTGAAAGATTCCATAAACAATGTCTACGAAGTGGTCTGAGTTCACAAAGACGTTATTTCCAGCTGCATGTTTCCTGGAAGGCTTTGCGGGGAGTGCAGGATTTGAGGGAGGCCATGATGGGCAGGTTACATTTAAATTTGATAAATAAGGATGGGGAACAGCATGAACCAAAGCATGGGGATTAGGTCGTTTGTGAGAAATACGCTGGAAATAACAGCTCAGTGGGACTGGTTGGTAGGGTACCCGGGGCATTGGGAAATAAGATGGCAAAGCCCAGTCAGCATCTCATCATCCAGGGACACGAGTGCTAGCCCAAGAATTCCCGCCCTTCCTCTGCAGCAGCTGGAGCGCCCTGATATGGCATGCTAAAATCTATTCGTCAGAAAAATTCTTCTGACAGCAGCAATATTATTATTACTTATGATGTTCATAAAGTGTTTGAAGAAACAAGGGAAAAACAGCTTTATATTTATTCTGACAGTTTAAAAGGTTGCTGCCATTATGTATGAATTTTTGAAATCTGTTTTTGTTGATTGCACTGGCTATGCCGGCTATACACCTAACAAACTACAGAGGAACAGAAAACCCAATGGAGACAGTAAATTACTGGAACCTGAAATCAAATGACAATTTCATCGGTACCTTTGCACCAGCGTTTCTTTTTTCTTTTTTTGTTCCATTTACCAGAAAGATGAACAACAATAATTTCAGGCAATTAATTTGGATCTTTGGCAAGGATACAAGAGTTTTGCTGAACACAAGAATCCTGTTACAGCATAAAGGATGAAAAACATCATTTGCTATGTGTCGAGTTAACTCTGTGTGTGTGTGTGTGTGTGTGTGTGTGTGTGTGCGTGCGCGCCATTGAAGCTGCTTGTTCAGAAACTGCCCTGTCCACCAGAAATCCATCCACTGCTTCAAAGACACTTTAGCGAGCTGGACTCTGATATCAGGGTAACAGTTTCATCAGGCCCCCTCACTTCCAAACGATCCACGGTATAAACTTTCAGAGCCAGAAACATAATCCTGCTCATCAAATATTTGGGCGACAGGTGGAAAATTGTTCTGCCAGCTGAAGAAGACAAAATCCATTCCTTCTGGCAATTTTCTGCAATGAAAACTCCAGAAATGAATGTGCAATAACTTGTGGAAATAAATTTCAAATATTATCACACAAAAGCAGTGTGCTCAAAATCTCTTAACTGTAAACGAACTCCTGTTTATCTAAATTTTAAAATGTTGATTTCTCTTTGTGTTGGAATTGCCACGAAGGAAAGACAAAATATTTTTCAGGCAGAAAAAGGCAAAGGAACGCTAACTCCAGACAAAAGAAGGCCATGTTGGAAGCTGGACTGGCTTAGCAGCATCTCTCAGGTCAGGATGCAAGGACCAGAAGACCATTTTCCCATCACCTCATTCCTGGCGACTGTGAGATTATCCCCTCAGATCAGTAAGCCGTACCCATCCAGCCTGTAATTGTATGTGGGGTTTTGACTGTTCTTGGTTGGTTACAGCAACTTCCGTCTGCTTTGTGATTCAGAGGTGGATCACTCTGGCATTCAGATAATGGGCCTTTTAAAGGTTCCTCTAAACAGCTCTTAATGGCTGACTCCCTAACTGTAAGAGCTTGGCAGATGGGTATGTGGTGGCCTGGGGAGGCACAAAGGGTTTGTGTCAACTGAATGACAGGAGAGGACTGCACACCTACACTCGGGGCCTGAGGTCTGGAACATGAACTACTCGACCATCCTTCTCTGTGTGGGGCGTCCATGTGTCAGCTCACATGGCTGCTGAGATGCCTCACGGATCCAGTTGAGGGACAGGTGGGGAATAAGTATTCTATTGAAATACCATACTGAAAACATAATTAAATCTACTTTCTTTTATTTGGATCATTTTCTCCCTTTTCGCCTGTAGTTTCCTTACGTGGCTTATGTTTGTACTGAGAACAAACTGATTCCAATTGACATAGTTGGAATTTTATGCAGTCCACTTTAAAAGTGCATTTTTGGAGCAGCTTACCAATGTTAAATAAAAAATGCAAACAAAATTACCAGTTTAATATACTATTTCATTGTAGTAAAGCAAACCTTTAAATTTTCAAAGAACCATCTCACAGGTGAACAAGCATATTACGTACACCACCCGTTCATTCAACAATCTCTTTGGTGCCATCTTTGCATCAGGCTTCCACTATTTAGTAATCGAAGGAGACAAAACCCCTCCCCTTCAAGTAGTTGACATTTGGGGGGAGATAATAATATGCATATTGTCTAACATATTTAAAATATATAGCATGTTAGGCGATGATAAAGTGCTGCGGAGGAAAACGGAAAACGGGAGCAGGATTAGGAGTGTTGAGTGAGGGGGATCACAATTTATGACCAGGTGGGCAAGAAAGGGCCCAGGAAGGCAAAGGCCAAAGGAGGTGAGGAAGCAACACACATGGATTCTTAGGAAAGGGCATTTTAAGCACAATAAATAGCAAGTGCAAAGGTTTTCAGGCAGAAGCATGTCTGTAATACAGTAGTCCCTTCCAATCCACACTTTTGCTTTCCATGATTTCAGTTACCCCATCACCGGCAGCCTAAAATATTAAATGAAAAAATTCCAGACATAAATGATTCATGAGTTTCAAATTGGGTACCATTCTGAGTAGCACGGTGAAATCTCACACTTAGTCGCCGTCTGGGTTATCACGTTGAGGGTCGCAGTATCTCAGTGCTTGTACTCAAGTAATCTTTATTTTACCTAATAATGGTCCCACAACCATTTACATAATTTTTGTTTCTAGTATATTGTCATAATTGTTCTATTTTTATTGTTGTTAATCTCTTACTGTGCCTGATTTGTAGATTAAACTTTATCATAGGTGTGTATATACAGGAAAAAACACAGAAGGCTCAGTACTGTCTTGGGACATGTTCTTTGCAGATGAGACAGGACTACTGTACCAGAGAAGTCACAGGAAGCAAGTGTGGGACAAGGTATCTACGGGGGGGAGGGTGGGAAGGTGGCAAAGGCCAGAGACGAGGAGGAGACGAGAATTAAGAAGGGGAGAGGCGGCAGCATGTTCAAAGCCTTCCAGGCCCCAGGAGTTTAAGTCCGAGTGAGATGAGGAAACTTTGAAGGTTCTGGATGGAGGAAGCATGATCTCACCTTCACATCAGCCCAGATGTTACATTCCCACTGAGGTCGATCCCAAGGACCCTAGTTAATACTGCAGCCTGCGCCCCTCTGCATCCTGCACTCCTCATGCTCTGACCTCCTTGCTTTTTCTTTTTTCATAATACTTTGCACCTTCTAGCTATCTACATGTGTTTTTTATAAGGCATATTATTTATTCCCGGTTTTCTCTGCCAGAATGTCAGATACACAAAGGCACTGACAATCGTAAGCACTAGACAAGTCCCTGGCACTCAAGCAGGTGCTCGGTAAGGCTGCGAACCTTATAAATTGTTCTTACTGAGTCATTGAAGCAGATGTTAAAGATGCTATAAGTGATTCCAAGACAGCTCTAGAG
>PVJI01020258.1:0-29366 GCA_004026765.1 Micronycteris hirsuta | reverse complement strand
AGCCTTCAGTGGCTTCTCGCTGAGCGCAGGAAAGCACGTGACCTCCTAGGGCACACCATGACCTCCGCCCCTGTGGCCTCGCCCCGGCCGCATCCCCGTGTCGGCTTCTGATCTAGTCGTACTCACCCACTCGCACACCCAGCCCCGTGCTTCTCCTCTCCTCCAAGTTCAGTGCGTGAAGTTGCCTGTTCTGGAGCGAACATTCCTTAAGCCTCTTCCTCAGTGCCATTCGTCCCATGATTTGTACACTTACGCTTCAAAATGCCAATCAAATATCACCTCCATGCAGCCTTCCCCGACCTCCCGGGCAGCGGGCTTTTTCACAAATGTGTATTGGCTACTCTCCGTGTGCCAAGTTCTCTGCCTGAGTCACGTCACCTAGTGCTCACAGCAGCCGGAGGAGGTGGCGTTATCCCTGTTTCTACAGAGGATGAAGCCAAGCTCAAGGAGTTTAAGTTACCTGCCCAAGTTTTCAGAGCTGTAAGCCAGGACTTGAGCTTGGGACTGTTTTACTCCAAAGCCCGCACTTATAATCTTTCTCTTCGTCTCCGTGCTCTGCCGCTGCCTGGCCCCTGTCCTGATGCATGGGCTGTGGCTGCTCACCTTCCTTCTCGCCACCGTTGTCAAGTCTGTCTCCCTTGTTGGTCTGCAGACCTCAGTTGGCTTAAGACTGTGGTCTCTTCATCTCAATGCATATCCCCACCGCTTCATACACCATTTGACACGTCTGAACTTAGTAAATGAGCGATAAAATGAAAATAGCAAAGGGAAACAAGGATCAAAGGAGAGAAACATCTAAGGGAAATTCTAATCTACTCAGAATTAAATTAAACGTGGTAAAGCCAGGGATGGCCTCTCTCTGAGGGCCTGACTTCGGCTTTTGTTTGTTCACGGGAAAAGGAGAATGGCAAGAAGGAAGGAAAAGATGGGAGGAAGTAAGGAGAGAGGAAAGCAAGCTGCAAGTTCATTTCCTTCTCAGTCATATGGTTTTCTTGTATCACTGATGTTTAATTCCATTTGCGGAATGAAGCGCGGATGAAGGGTGCCATGTGCCATCGTTCAGAGGAATGGTTTTAAGACGTTCCATTCCCAAAGCTCATTTCACATACTTTGCACCTTAAGGCATTATCTCAAACACATGCGGAAGACAGAGACCTTTTCCTCGAAGCCAAGGATGATGGCATGTAACACTTGGTTTGGGGAACATGCTTGTCCACCGCGGGAACAGTAGTGCAGAGAAAGTGGGCTGTGCAAGATAGAATTTGCATGCCCACTTTATGTTACCATTGCATCTGTAATGCGAGACTGTAAAGTCATGCCACAGCCTGATTCATCACTGCCCCCTTAATACCCTTTCATCTTAACATATGAATGTTTCTCGTTGATTTAAGCATTTTACAAGGTATAAGAGGTACCCACTGAAACAAAAGGATACAGCCACCTCTGTGCATTCTGGACTTGTCTGTACAGAGCTCACAGTGGAAGCACCTAGGAAGCTACTTCCCTCCTCTGCCTCCTGGGCAGGAATCTTCACTCGTTTTCATTTGCTCAGCATCCTCTCGGTTCCCTTCGTCCTGCATCGTCTCTGTCTCTTGACATCCTCTCTGTCTTTATTTAGTCCCTCCCTCCTTCTCCATTCCAGAGGAGGCTCAGCCCTTCCTTTCCAAGGCCAACAGCTCTCTGTCTGGGGAAGAAGTGCAGCATGAAAACCGAGAGTCCCAGGGTCAGGTTCACTACCTGCAAATGGCGATTTCAAGCGAGTCCCCAAGCCTGTGCTTCTCTAGTCTCAGTGTCCGCATCCATGGAAAAGAGACAGTGGCCTCTCTGTCACTTCCATCTCCAGTCTCTGCAGTTGCATGTTTTTTCCCAATGAATGGAACTTGTGTCCCCTTGGCAGTGGGAAGACATACACTAAACAGCACCACAATAAAAAGTACCTAAAAAATATACATGAGATTCCTTTGTCCTTTAGAAAGAAATGAACTCTTTGACACTGTCTGTGTTCTAAGGCCAGGCTTGCTTTCTCTTTCTACTTTGTCTACATGGCAACAGAAAACCCTTGTTCTCTGTCTCCACTGCCTCACCCCTTAACCCATTTCAAACACCCTTCTTCCTACTTCTTTCAAAATCCCTCTCTTGAGCGTAACCAATGACCCAATATCCAAATCCAGTAGCTTTTGTTTACTTTTTTCTTCTCATTGATGTATCACTAGTATTTTACACTTCAGTGCTTAAATTCTTCTCTTTTGAAACAACTCAAAACATTTTTCTTTCTGTTCTGTTCAATGGAGGGCCTCCTCCCTGATTTTGTTAAGGATAACACACTTCTTCTGGTCTCCCAAGCTTCAGACCATTGCAGAAACTTTGAGTCACCATCGCTTCCATCTGCTCCCGCCCAGCCGACCACCAGGCCCTGTCGAGTCCTCATTTACAGTGTTTTCCTGGCCCCACCCTCCTCCTCTCCCTCTCCTTCTGCAGACGGATCACATGTGTTGACATTGTGCCCAGCTCTTAATGGTTTTGTGGACTTTAACAAACTACTGAACTTGTCTAAGCCTTGGTTTAGCTCTGACCAATCCCACGCCACTCCAACCACAGATTAGGCCTTATTTCTTTGTTTGTTTAACTGGAACAAGAGGCGGTCGTCTTATTTTTTATGCTATTGGTAAGCCTTCCTCCAGCTTTCCTCCACTTAGTACTCCAGAGCCCACCCACACACACTGGATCAGTGTTACTCTGGTGCAGCTGTGCAGGTTTAGGAAGCAACATGTTATGACAAAAGCATAGGCTTCAGGGTTGGCAGAGCTTAGCCCGAATCCTTATTCTGCTGCTTATTAGCTAGGTAACTCTGGTCTGACTTCTAAACCTCTCTTGAGTTTCAGTTGCCTCAATTTGAAGATCAAACTAGTGATAGCTTTCATTCAGGGCTGGAGTAGGAGTTAAAAATATCAAGCTCCTAGCATAGTGCCTAATACAAAGTTCGGACTCACTAAGGGTGACAACACCCTGTGCTACGTAACCCTAAGAATGAACCCCCTGAGTGCTTTGATGGACAGTCAGCCTTGTCCACAGTTTAGTTGCATCCCCCTTCCATCTGCCATTGCTGTCTCACTCCCTAAGGCTCCCTCCCCTTCGTGAGCTTTTTGACCCATGGAAGGGGCCTCATTTTCCTTAGCCTCTGTCCTGGTATTTTTCCAACACCTCCTTTCTGGAATCCCATTTTTCTCTCTCTCCATCTTTACCAAACCCTCTTGTTCTCCCAGTACTAGATCAAGTCTAACTTCATGAATTAAAAACATAGGGATTTTCAGATTGTTACGCATCTGGGGTCTTACTATGCCAGTCTTTAATGGGAACTCTGTCACATTCACTGCATAAACATATCACATTAGCAGATGATGTTACAGTCGGTAGCATTATTTTTAAATGCTATTTTGAGTGTGTTGTTTTTTTTTCAGGGGAGATGGCTTCTTCTTTACTGCCTGTGTTTCTTTTCTAATGCTGAGACAGGATGGATTTTGAGTAGTTATACAATCATAGCTCAATAAACTCTCACTGATGACTTTCTGTGTTGATTTTCATGAAATCTGCAACTCATACACCTTCTGATCCTTAGGTGGCGCTCTATTTCTTGGCCCCTGTCCAGAACCTTTTTCTCCAAGAGGTTCCATCTGCTTTTTTAAATTTTCTCATGAGTCATTTCCTTCCCCACCCACCTTGTAAACTGCAAATGCAGAAGGCAGCCCCTCCGGGGAGAGTGGAAGTAGGTTCGAGGCTGTCAAATCCTAGTTCAGATCATTACCCTCCAAGGCGTGTCATTCAGTAGAAAGGACAAGGTGCTTTGGGGCCAGAGGTGATGGGGCTCAGGTCCTAGCTCTGCCTGTCCTGTGTTTTGAGGCTTGCGGTAAGTCAGTTAACCTCTCCAAATCTTTTCTCTACCCACAACGTGGGGATTATAGCACCTGCCTGCCAGGGCCATAGCAAGATTAGAGAGACCAGTCTGTATGAACGAACAGATGGTATGAACCCCTAACCCAGTTTCTGGCACAGAGTCGATATTTAATTTGGTCACCCTACTGTCCCAGAGCTGGTTGGCTATCTTTCAGAGAGGACACTGCAGAAATTACTGATGCATGTGCCAGAAAATATGCAAATAACTTCTCATCCACACTTGAGCCTATTTGTAAAATCCTTCTTTAAAGGTGATTATTTGCTCTTCTTGTCTAACAGGAGGAAAACGTGATAAAATACACCCATGAGTTAGGGCCGTTGCTGTTATTACCTACTGCATAGCCAGGGAAAAGTCTGAAAATTACCTTTCCCCCTTTCCTTTGAATGTTCAAGCTCTGATCAATTTTTATGTTCCCTAAAGAGGCAAATTCAATAAGGCAGTGTGGCATTTGGCTAATATTTTGTAGTCGTGTGTTCAAGGGTAGACCTTGATCAAATCCCTTTGTTCCGCCTTCCTGTTTTGTGTGACTTAGGAAAATGGAATGTTGAGCAGTTGGACTGGATGGGGCCGGTAGCCGGCAACGTGGCAACGCCTCCCCTGGGTGAGACACACCCGTGCGGAAGCCTTTCGTTTCCTCCTCATTTCCACTCAGAATGAGTGGCGGGACCCTTAGTTGACCAAATTTACAAGAATTCCTTAAGTACAGGATTAGTCTAGCTACGCCCTAACTGGTGTGGCTTTGTTGGTTGGAGCGTTGTCCTGGACACCGAGAGGTTGTGGGTTTGATCCTTGATCAGGGCACATACGAAGGCAACCAGTCGATGCTCCTCTTTCAACCAGTGTTTCTCTTTCTCTTCCCTTCCTCTCTCCCAAAAATCAATAAACATTTTTTAAATTTTTAAAAAATTAATCTAGATATATATAAAAGTGCTTTAAAAAACTGTACTTGTCCATGAATATAAACAATAAAATAGCTGTTTTCTCTACCCATGTTTATAAGTTGGAAATAACACAATACTGGAATAGCAGCTGAGGACAGACATAAAATATCTGGGCAACCATTTAAGGTTTTCCTTTGAGTATTTGGAAACAGTTTAATACTGAGGATTACTTTAGGTATTTTAAATATTCTCCCAGAAAATCCTGGGAGTAGAGATTAACACATTGTGATAAATGCTATGGCTAGAACCAGTGGATGCTGATTTGGAGACTGAAGGGTCAAGGGAAGATTTGGAGACTTGGAAGGAGTGACATTTAAGCAGAGACCCAAGAGATGAGAAGGGGGTAGATCGACACATCTGTGACACCTCAGCTCAGCTGTTGATTAGGGACACAGCACAGGGGAGACCAAACCTAACACATTACTTTAGACTAAGAAGGCATTTCACACATGAGACCCCGCAAGGCATGTGGGGCACCGGGCAGAGGGGTGGAGGCGGAGGGTTCTTTCTAACAACTGAAACCTTGAACTTCTTACAGCAGCTGCTCAGTCACGTTGTATCATTTGCCAACTTCTTGAGCCTTCTCAGCATGTAAAACAAACTGTCTTAGCTGGCTGGAACATTCAAATGGATTTCTTACACGTTAGCCTTCTAGAACGGAGGCTAGAAAATTGGGGAACAAAAGGATATTCTTCAGGCAACACTGGCAGAGAATAAAGGTTATACAGAAGGGGTTGGCATACTTTCTCTGTAAAGGACCAGACAGTAAATACTTTAGGTTTTGCAAGCCATATGGTTTCTGTCACAACTCCCATCTGTCCTGTTTTGGTGTGAAAGCAGCCCAGACAAAGCATAAACAAGCGCGGGTGGCTGTGTCCCAACGCACTGTTTGTTTACAGAAGCAGTCACTGGTGCCACAGGCTGTAGTTCGCAGGCCCACTTGTAAACTACGTGGAGTATGTCATGCAACAGTTAAATATTTAGGAAGATGTATGCCAAACTGTTTAAGGCTGATGATATTTTAGAGATGGAATAATGGAGTGCTTTTACTAACATTTACATAGTAAAATAAGCAGTGATCGCCTTATTATCAGTGAAAACAATGAAGATACTTCCATTTTAAAGAAAAAAATCAGACTTTGAACTAATTCTGGGTGTCTTAGTCCAAATAAATAATGTTTAACTATTTTTACTAGTTGCTGGTATTGTATCCCTTAGAGGAAGCAACCAGAAGTACAGGATCGATCAAACTAAATCTGCACAAGAACGGAGCGTAAGTATGCTCCTGAAGACGGAAGGTGGAGGTCTGGCTTTAGCCGCTCTCTGATCTCACATGCCAGAAGAAGCTGAACCTTGATGTCAACACTTAGGGAATGCCAATTTTAAAACTTACGAAAACTTCTGGACAAGAACATGAATTTTGTGTTATCAGAGCTTGGCCTTCTATTGCATGATGTTACCCTAGATTAGGAGGTGCCCTTCCTTTTTTCTCTTCTGTGGCATTAGTAAACACAAATGAAAGGAGAAAGAGGTGATCTGAACGTGGCAGATTCCGCACAGTTCTCTCTCCTGCCTGCTGCCCACACTGAAGGCAGGGTTGTGCGCGGCATCTGTGGTTGGAACGGACTGACTGGGGGTCTCTGCAATCCTGATGTTCTCTGATTTCAGGATTCGACTTTTGATAGGACAGAGTGCTTCGTAAGCTTTAAATGCTTGACTGGTCTTGAGATGAAACGAGTGAACATAATCCACATTTGAGATTCATTGTCCAGGTTCAGTTGACGGATCAAGAAAATTAATGTGTAGCCCAGGTTAAGCTTATTTTAATGAAAATGAGAGCAGAAACTCAACTATGAGGTATCTGCTTGACTCTAGAATACCAAGCCTAACACTTCCCTCACCTCGTAATATTTCTGTACCAGTGAAGTCTGCTGTCAGTGGATTTCAAAAAGCAGTTAAATGAAGCAAAGCGATGGTTCCTAACCTACTCCTAATTGGAGAAAAGTCTCTTTAAGTTTCAACTAAAATAGGCTTTGCATTTTCAAGTATAGAGTCATGGGCTGGCAAATACATATTTAGTGATTATATGTCCAATGGTTCATCAAGTTGCTAACAAAAATTAATTAAATCATTTTCCTACTTTGGAGAAATTAGAATTATTCCATTGTATCTTCACAGTTAGAATGAACTCTCCAGTAAACATCACTGGGCAGGCCAGTTTTTCCTACTCTTAACTAATCTGGAGAAATGTCTAGGAGGGAAATAATGTACTTTAGCACCAACATTTACTTATTCATTTATTCACACATTTAATAGGGGTCCCACAATATGGTAAGCCCTGTGCTATGTGCTGGGAATATAGGAGTCACCGACTTGTCATGTGATCTTGGGCAAGCTCCTTCCTATCTCTGGTCTCCCTTGTCCTGTTTACCTCATAAGAAATCATTTAAAGGACATTCTCAGCCTCTGGCAGGTCCTGGGAATCCATAGTGTCAAGATGCTTTCCAAAAGTTTTAAGGCAATTTGCAATGCTCTCAGCAGTCTCAAATTTGCTGATGGCATCACCGTCCCACCAGCCAGGGCTTGGGTCCTTCTTAAAATTTTAGTCATTTCAGTGAGTAAAAAAAAAACAAAAAACAAAAACAAAGCATGTGGTTGTTTTATTTATTTTTTCTTCTTACAATATTAGTGAGTTTGAAGAATGCACAGTTTTTGGCTCTAAGTCAAATGCACTTTCAATTCCATCTCATGTTCTCAGATTTTCTTTGCTAAGAAAATTATTATGTAGTGGCAGGAAGTAGAAGAAAGGGCAGGAGAGAACAATGCGTTTTTAGAAACTCATTTTAGGGAAGAAAACTATTTGAGAAAACTGCTTCTGCAACACATTGCACATTGATATGCAGCGATACTTGAAATGTCTCAATTGAGTTACTGCATTGCGTTCCCCAAGGAAAACCCTCAATTTCTCTGTTTTTACCCTCGTTCCAAATGGCCCATGTTTACTTCCATCCCTGTTTCACTCTCGGAGCTATTATCCGAAGCCACAAGTCTCTAACATAGGTCTTCTAGTCATTAGTAAATGATCATAAGCACTTCAAAATGCAGAACACTATATAAATACATTGGGATAATGATGACAAGAATACCTCTCAGGGAAATGGGGAAAGCCAATGAACTATTTGAAGTTTGCTTAATATTGCAAACAATTTACAGGGAACGCCTGGAGTGTTGTCTTCCTCTGCTTGGGTGGCCAAAACAAACCACTCACTGGGTGACTGCAACAACAGATATTTATTTTCCCATAGTTCTGCAGGCTGGAAGTCCAAGGTCAAGGTCCAGCAGAATTTGGTTTCTTGTGAGGACTTGTTCCCGGCTTGTAGATGGCAGCCTTCTCACTTACTCCTCACATCCTGGGGGAGGGGCAGAGAGCCCTGGTCCTTTTTTTAACTTCTCCCTGTGGGTGTCAGTTTTATAGGATCAGAGCTCCATGCTTATGACCTCATATAATCTTCATCACCTCCTTCAATACCCTCTCTCCAATACAGTCACATGGGGCGGGGAGTGTTGGGCTATAGCACATGAATTTGGGAGGGACGTCATTCATTCCATGGCAATGTACACTCAGAAACTGGACTGTAGCTGATCCAGGGCTCCCTTGTCAATTTCACAACACGCTTACCTGCTCTCACCTTTTGCCATAGTTGTCCCACAAGCATCAGAAGTGCTACTGACTGTCTTCCCTCTGAAAGCCTGGAATGGAAAGAAAAACTAAAGCCAGGAGTTGAGTGACTTCCTTCTATTGACCTGTCAACATAAAACTCAGTAATGGGGGTCAGACAAGATGGTAGACTCATAGACCTCAGAAACCAGCCAGACCGAACCTTATACCCGTGTTTCCAGGTGGAGAAACTGAGATTCAAACATTTGAAGAGTGTTGCCATTATTCATTCTGATAATCAGTCAGTGGTGTGATCCTGGAGGTCTTCTGACACCCATCACAGCACTCAGTGTGGTAGTGGATGTGAGTGCACTTTCAAACGAGTTGCAGCTTCACGGGATAAGTCTATTCCAGTTAGGATATTTGTGGTTACAAAATACATAAATTTGACTCTGATTCTAATCAAAAGAATATCGGGCATTCACAAAATCATCAAGAGTGGTGGAGTTGTTTTGGGGACTGGACAGGGTCCTGCATGACATTAATAGCCACAGAGTGGGAAGTCCCCCCAGGGTCATTTATAGGACACCATGGCTGCTGCTGGGGCCTGGCGTCTCCCACCATCACCCGGAGTGAATTACAACAAACGCTTTGTCTGGAAGGACCGCATCACACATCAGGGTTCCGGAAGGAGGTTTCCAATAGTCCTGCTGTAGACCACGCCCTTGTGCCTTTCCCGCCTGGGACTGAAAAGTCAGGCTCTGGCCCCCACGTCTTCCATGAGGAAACATGGGCCCTACCTCTACATATAGAATAGGTGGGAGATACTCCAAAATAGGAAGTGCTTAGGTGCAGGGTAGCCAAAAAAAAAAACAAAGCAAAAACTGCTATCTGCCCCAGTCTCTGGAGCCCAAGAGCTCCTACCATTGAACACGGTTTGTGCTGAGGGGGTTTCACGTTTCAGCTTTCCAGGGAGCCCTCTGGTCTACTGCTGTAATAGTGTGCGTTTGGCATTGCCATTTAGGTTGCTCTCATTTCCATTCAGAATGAAACCTAGAGCTGAATTCTCTTCTTTTGTACAGGTTGATGCCAGCTTCTGTTCTCATGGCGGTTGCCAAGATGCATAGTAACTTGGGTGTCTCTGTGGACTTTATCATCCTACTTCATTAGCTTTCCTCGGGGAAGAGGCATAGTGCAGCACACTCTCAGGAGTGTTTTCCAAACCTTCTATGGAATTCAAGCCTATTTATCATTCAGGATCTGACTACCAAGAGATGATGAACCCATCTGAGTATTTGACCACTTTGGTTCACTTGTGGATTTGACTAAAATAGAAGTAACAGTCTCAGTTACTTGCCACTTAAACAGGAAGAGATGCATTGTGACAAAAAGAATGAGAGTTTATTAACAGCAGCCTTATAGTCCCAGACTGTGTGTCTGCAGAGAATTCACAGTGTCGTTCTTCTTGCGGTAGAGCCCCCGGCCATTGTCTGTCCCCCAGAGCACGGCCGCAGAGGGAGGCTCAGCAGCTCATGTTCTGTTGGTGAGGGAGCATGTGGCTCTTTATTGAGTCCCTGACACCAGCACCTCCATCACTTTCATTTTTTAGGATCAGAAATATAGTTTTATGAAACAGCAATACTGCCACTCAGAATGGCATCTGACCACTATCCATGCATAAGTCTGTGATAAAAACTATCCTTCTAAGTCACTGGCAAGCGCTAAGGGTGATGTAGGGGTGGTCAGCACCTGGCTGGTCCTCAAGAAGCAAGGGGAGGCAGGGATTGGTGGCTGTCATTTGCAATATTTATTCATTTTGTAAGAGGACAAGAGAAAACAGAGGGCTGTCATGATCCATGTTCTTGATATTTTACTGAAACATTTTTTGATCATCTTTCTGGAAAGCACCTAGACCCATTTCCATGGGCACACAACAGAATAAACTTCCCATGTCTGTACGAGGCCTGTCCAGAAGGTATCCAGCCATGTAATGTGAAAAATAGAGACGTTTATTGAAGAAGATACAAGAAACATTGTACATAGGACCGTGATGCCTCAGTCCCCTTCAAAGTAGGCACCTTGGGACCTCACACAGTTCTCCCAGTCACCATCAGCTGCCCTGTCATAGTTTCCTGAATCTCATCAATGGTCTGAAATCTCTTCCATTTCAAAGGTGATTTTAGTTTTGGGAAAAGCCAGAAGTCACAGGGCACCAAACCTGGGCTGTAGTGGGTCTGAGTCATCTGGGTGATTTGATGTTTTACAAAAAAACTCTGCATGAAACGTGATGCATGAGCAGGCGTGTTGTTCTGATGAAGCTGCCAATCACCAGTTGCCCATAGCTGCAGCTGTTTTCATCATATTGCACCTCTCTGCAGAGGGATGTTCAAGCTTCACGTAAAATTTGATGAAGATTTGTTGTGCCACTCAGTCTTTTCAGATGCAATAGCCACATGGTACACATGGTCACACGACAGCATCTACCACCCCCACTGACCAGGGCAGTGAAGTCGTCATTGTTCACGCATGCACATTCCAGTCCACCCTACTTGGTCGCCAGGTTGCATTGATGTGACACAACCTGTTCTCATTATTTTAACAATGGCTCGACTTTTTCCAGACAGACCTTGTCAATGATAGTTACCCAGGTGAGTGTATGTCTGTGTGAGTGTGCACTACTCAATGACAATAAACTTGTATGTAGTACAGTGAGATATTTTTCTTTTTTCTTGCCCAGGGCAACTTTGCACCAGTAGAGAGCAGAACTCAGAGTTCTATCAGGATAGTAGAACTCTTGTGACTTGGCTGTACCCCTATCCTCCCCCTCATGCTACACCTCCCGAACCCTTGCCTACGGCCCATTGGCCGGGATATATCTTGCTTTGTCTTTCTCAACCTCTTCCCATGGTAACAGTGCAAAAATACTTACTTTGGCTTTGCATTCAACTCTACCATCTCTGCTCTTCACAACACCATGTCTGTCTTCTGTAAGTGTTCTTATATCCTATTTCGGTTTGAGTCCAGGGTACGAATGGACCAATCATTATGGTTTGAATACAGTCTGATTAAAAATACCCATTTAATTCCTACTGTGTGATTTTGCATGTGAAAATGCTTAGTGTGTCATGAACGCAACGGAAGCCACTTCAAAGATGTAGCATGCAAGACATATGCGTGAAGCATGAGGGAATTACCAAAGAAATTTTTTCCTGGGCATTTTCACTAAGCTCATACTGTTAGGAGAGTAGAGAACATTGGGGGAATGCTCTATAATGCACCGAATAACTCAAGTTACTAACTGTGTGAATTTCACAGGGCTGTGAATTTCTTGGCCTGATATTTCTCTGCCATTCACATAAAAATCCATCTACACTGAAACCAGATTCTAGTTTTTAATTTCTTACAAGGAAATATGTCCTGCCTCTTCTCACTGTGTTCAGGTTTTTGCAGAGATAAGAGATCCATGTGGTATTTTGATCATGACTTTTTAAAAAGGCATTCTTTGCTATGTAATTGCCAAGACAATTAGCTGCAAGCTACGGTAACTATCTCTTCGAGACGACTGCTCCTTCCCACTTAAGAATTATGTCACTCCTCAGTAGTGTTGACAAGATGAAGAGCCATTTTGGATGTTATGATTCTGAAATGGCTACCTTTTGGTGATCCATGCTTCACAGTGGCCATGCTTCAATGCTAGTCAACTGACAGTTATGGCTTTTTAGAATCTAGACCGAGGCTTTCAACTCAGCTCAATCAGGTGTCTGTAAACAAGCATCTGTTATGTTGAAGTTTCCAGACATCTTTCTTTCAAACCTGTTATTTCCCCTAAATCAAATGCTTCGCTCAGCAGAGCCCCCCCAAAAAAAAGGAAAAAGAAAAAAGAAAAAGCTTAACGGCTCCAAATGGGCCACACAACAGAAAATTGTATAAAAAGGCACAAAGAAAGCACATACACAGGGGCAGGGGGTTAGAAGGGAAATGGCCTGATTTCTCTCATGCCTTCTAAACTGTTGTTAACGAAGAGGGTACTCACGCAGACTAAATGACATAGTATATTCAAGGAGTTTCTACTGGATCCGCTCATTCATGCACCCTAGCAGTCCGGTTGCAGAGCTCTTGGTGGTTGGGCAGGAAGGGCAACACTTTGAGGGCGTGGGGCTTCATCCTGACTCCGAAACTATGCATTCCGTGACCGTGGCTACGTGGCTGATCTCATGTTAGCATCGTGTTTTTTTGTTCTTTGTTGGTTTGGGTTTTTGTTTTTTTGTCTGTAAATTGGGGGCAGTGCTTTTAGATTAAGGAAGGTTTTCATCTCTTTTACTGAGTCTCTGCTCTGCACCTGACACTGCATAAATCGTTGGGGATTCAGGTGAAAAAACAAAACAACAAAAATCAGGCCATGCTCTTGTGCTGGTGAAGCATATATTCTAATAAGACTTAACCATGGTCTGATATTACTGTATCCCAGGTGTCTGCTGAGGCCAGCTGCTGGTTAACTTATTTACATAAGTAAACGTAAACCTCTTAGGACATATTTGTGGAGTAATTCAGTGTCTCTCTTGGTATCTTCAGGAATTTTGGGGGAAAGGGACTGACTTTATTTTTTTCCACTTCTGGCTCTGAATTCTTACTTTTGCTATATTAGTGCGATTTATGGATTTTCTTTCTCACTAATAAACCCTCCCAGTCCCTGTTCTGTATACTAGACACATTTCAAACCATCAGTCCCCAAGTTTTTACCAACACTAGGCTGTGGGTTGAGCAAGCTGTTTTGCGTGGCTTGGGATAACAGAAGTGGCTGACAGCATGAATTATTCAAAATTTAGACGTCTCTCTCTTCTTGTGAGAAGCCCTTTGGCTGTAGCCTACCAGAAAGTTCTGTCTGGCTTTGTCTCTCTACAGGATCTGCCTGGCCCCGTGTTGGTAAGCCCCCCTCCCCGCCCCCGTGCAAGTGCAGGGGGCCCTACCTACCACCCCGAGCAGCCTGCCGAGCATGTACTACAGCTCTCCATCTTGTTTAGAGGCGTTCTGGTACCTGTTGTTAAAGTCACATTTCACTCTCTTCCTCATTTCTTGTCTGGGTGTCTGGCACCCCGGACAATTGAGTTATCTTTGTTTCATGCCGCCAGCGCTGACAGCTGTCTTCACAGCAGCCAGTGCACTTCACCAACACACACCAGCAGGATGGTCCCTGCAACAAAGGGAAGTCAGCCACAAGTGCCATTTTATAGTCCCTTTGCATCGTCTTCCTGCCTGCACGATAGCCTCTTAAGTGTGGAGGTAGTAGAAAGGACGGAACTGGAGAGGGTGAAGGCAAGAGCCGGCAGGTAGGTCATGTCTCAATGGCCATCAAGTTTGAATTGCTACAGTGGCGCTTAAGTAAATGAGAGCCTTCAGTAGTCCTTGAGTTTCTCGGCTGTGGCCTGAAGAGACCCCTCACAAAATCACAGACTCTCTTCATAAAGCCTGGCAAATGTCTTTACGTACGCCTTTGGCCTTTAGAAAGTTTCCTGGTTAGGCTCTGATTTCAGGGTAACTCCTGATACCTAATAAGTGAGCCTTTCCAGGCCCAGCACTCAGGATAAATGTGAAATGACAGCGTGTGCCCTCTGGAAATGACAGACATAACTGCAGCCTCATATTATGCCGGGCCAGGGAGTCTATAAAGTGCTTTTGGAAACATCTACCTTCCACCCACCAGCTCAAAGTGTTTTATCAGCACTTCACCAGTGTGGTTCCTGATGAAGGTCAGAAAGTTAAACTTATCAGCCAGCAGCTGGGGTTGATAGTTCATATCTTGATCTTATCACTCAGCCCCTTTTTCCCATCCCGATCGCTTTTCCCAGACTTAGAACTGCTTGCTTGAGGGGGTGGTTTGCACGGAGCAGGAACCTGAGTCAGACTAAAAGTCAAGCTGTGGAAGGCAGACACAAATGTTCCAGAACAGTATCGCAGTTTCCCTCCGAGTGCGGAACCCGACCCATCCACTTCGGTCAGAACAATGCGATGCAGCAGCAAAGCTACTATTTTTTTCTTCTGTCTTTGATTCCTCTTTCTTAGGCATCAAAGGAAAGCCTGTTTTTGAACGAGCATCTGCCAAGCAGATTCTCTTTTGCTTTTCCCGCCTCCCACTCAAATGTAATTGATGGCCACAGCCTTCTAGAGGACTCCACACTTGAAATAGAAAGGGGTTCGCTGAGTGAACATGCAGCTCCATCCTTGATACTCACGAGCAAGATAACCTGATAATGCTCTCAACTCCCCACGTCCGTGAACAACCACAATACATAATGTCTTCAGTTTTCTCGTGCAGAAAACAGAGTACGTCAACAGCAGCATTCCTGGCCTTTGGGGCCGGATAATTCTTTGTTGTAGGGACTGTCCTGGGCCTTGCAGGATGTGAGCAGCTTCCTGAGCTTCTACCCAGTTTAAAGTCAGGAACACACCATCTACCCAACTGTGGTAACCAAAACTGTCTTCAGACTCTGCCAGATGTCCCCATGTGACATAGTCCCCCTGTATGTCATACTCCCCACATGACACACATCCCCCACAACTGAAGATCACTTGTTTGTCACATGAGAACAAGTGATGTGAAGCGAGGCTTACAGGCCCCTCTGTGGGTGCCGGGAGAACGAAAGGAGATTGTGTGCAGGGTGAGGCCAGGAAACCTGCAGGCTGCGAGTGTCGGGAGACCGGCAGCATCGACTCCCAGACCGATTGACTGATTCAGACACCAAACCCACAATGTGGGATTAGTGTTAACAGAAGTACACAAGTCCATTTCACAAGGGTCCTTAGAAACGGTTGAACCAGGAAGTATTAAATTGGCAAAGGGTACAAGTTTGTTAGAGTCTCAGGCACCTTGAATGTGAAGTTGTGCGTAGAATCTTACATCATTTTTTTTAATGTAATCATTTGGATTATGAGAATTTTATCTTTGTCTTTCTAGAATAATGCCTAGAACTTAGTATATGCTAAAAAAATGTTAGTGGGAGGAAAATGGAGGAAGGAAAACCTCTCAAAAATAGCTCCAAACCCAGCGGTCACAGAGGCACAGGCTGCATCTCAGCATCCTCGTATGAACTCGGCTCTGCTCCAGGGTTGGTTCATGTCTACCAGCCACGTAACATGGCGAGTCGCTTTACTGTTCTGGGCCTCAGCTTCCTCATCTATAAAATGGGCTCATAAAAAGTACATGCCTCATAGAATTTTGTTGAGGAATAAATAAAGTATTATACAAGAAGTAGGTACATGGTACCTGATGCTCAGCGTTAGTTAATATGATTATAGTTGTCATTGTTATCACAGTCATTACAGTTAAAGTGTGAAATAGATGTATTTTGGATCAAAAGTTGAGTTAATCATACTCTTCTGATCACAGTGCATTTTTATTAAGAATTGTTGCAAGGTACTACTCTTCACCTTTTATGTATTTACTTCTTCTTCTCGTACCCCACATTCATCCCTCTTCCCCCCGTTATGGAAAATCGTTCCAAAGCAGTCTGATGTAGTTAATATATTTATTCTTGCATGTGTTCTTACATAATGCATAATTGCTTTGTATGCACTGGTACTTCACGTAAGTGACACCGCGCTGTAGTATGTGACTTTCCTTCCTCCTTTTCACTCAGCCTGTCACTGCTCCTTCCCGTACTGCTTGGCAGGCACGTGATGGTGGACGACACACATCAACACGTTTCACCTTCGTGTGCTTGCAGCGATGAGAACACAGTGACCTCCAAGTCTCCGTAATAGCACAGTCATGACTGTCCTTAAGATGCGTGAGGAGGTACCGGGGACATACCCTGTTCATACATTTCTGTCAAACGGAAGCAGGAATAGGAGAGCGCTCCAGATTTCAGTCTTGCTCCATGGGCGTCACTGCAGCCTGCGGTTTCATTCACAGCAATAATGTCAACATAGGAAGAGGATAAAGTGATTAAAAATGCAGCTGTTTTTTGCATGTTTTTCATATGCTAGACACCACACTAGATGTTTTATGTGACGGTGTCCCCGGGACCACCCCCAGGTTTGGTAGGAGACCTCACAGGACTCAGCATGTCTTCACGCTCACAGCTGTTTTACCTCCACAAAAGGCTGAGCAGTCAGCAGAGGAGAAGGTGCAGGGGGGCCACATCCAGAGGGAACAGAGCAAGCGCCCGGGGTCCTCTCAGTGCGGTGAGACCACGTGCACTCCCTTCTCCCAGCAGTGAGCTGTGACCCCTGTCTGCTGTTGCCAAGCAGGGACACTCATAGAGGTTCAGGATCCAGGGATTTTACTGGAGCTGGTCACCGGGGCGGCCTGTGCCTGGGATGCACCCCAACTGCAGCAGGAAAGCAGACATTTAGCAGAAACCATAATGTCTGTGCTTTAAACAGGGAAGGAGCAGTGTGCCGTGGGAACAGTTGGGGGCCCTGCCCATAGTTTGGTCCCCAGATGCCGACCAAGGGCCACCTTATCAGCTGTCCTTTCAAAGGGCAGCAGTCAAGACCGCAGTGTTCCTTCTTTCCCACACATGTATTTTCATTGTCTCGGAGCACACAATGGCAGGAAAGTGCACGATATTATTCCCTCTTTACAATGAGGAAATGGAGGCTTAGAGAAGTTAAGGAATTTGCCCAGGTCGCAGAGCTCAAAAGAGAAAGAGCTAGGACGTACCCCAGGCTTCCTAGAAAGCGGTCTCTTTCTTAAAGTGCCTTCTAAAATTGCCGTTCTCTCTGCTAGGCTCACCCCCAGCAATTAGTCACACAAAATTTAATCATCATCTCTTTCTTCGCTGAAAATAATCTGACCTGTTACTTTCTTATTTGGAAGCAGTGTCTGGAAATAACCTGGAATAATTAAACTCATGTAAGGGGAAGGTGTAGCTGTGGCTACCGTCCTGAGCAAGTGACATATTTTCCTCAGCTGCTTAGATGGTGGGCGATTCGAAGCGCAAAGAGGAAAAGCTAAAATTTTTATGACAACAAATACCGAGTTGGGTTAACTCCTACATTGCAGTCAGTTTAGAAAATAAATGCTGTCTCTTTTCTGACATTTTTTTCCTGCTTGAGAAAGAAGACTACTGGCAATGTGCTAAGTACTCTGCCTGTGTTACTGACAGTAACATTACAGATGTTAGACTTGCTAAATGTCATGTAACTAGTAAATGCTGGAGCGGGGATTTGAACCTAGCAGGTGCCAGAGCCATAGCTTTTCCATGTGTTCTACTCCCACTCCCCAAAACACTATTCTGAGGGTGACCCCGGGTGAACCAAGTTCTGGAAACAAGTCACCGTGAATCAGACAGGAGAACAAAGGGTCGGGTGGGCGGACCAAGTTCAGCACTGGCTTGCTGAGCCTTCGCAAGCTCCCATCTCTTTGAGCCTTGGCCCTCTTGTTTCTGAAATGAAGCTCACAGTTTCTGCCCTACCCACTTTGGCAATGTTATTGTGGAGGTCATGCAGGGTAGCGCATGTAAACGTATTTTCGATAGTTAATAGGGCTTATGTGAGATGCCACTCCCTTACTTGCATGCGTCTTTTGCATAAAAGGTCTGTTATCAAGGCATAAAACTGGGAACTCCAGGATCGGCCTGTTAACGTAGGCAGCTGGACGAAAGGCCTGAAACAGTGTCACCGCCACTTGCTCTCTCACTGGCCAGGTTCCAGGCCCCATCTTCCTTGTAAGCCCCTTCCTCAAAGGGTGCCCCCTTGTGGACATAAAATGGCAGCATTGGCCTTGCTGTCTGTGAGTGTCGCACGCATCAGGAAAGACAGGGGCAGCGTTTTACCTTGCTCAAACCGAGAGCCCCAGAATTCAGTCTCATTGCCTGGGGTTGGCCTCAGTTAAGTAACACGCCTGGCCACAAACCAGCCACTGTCACCAGGAGGCACCTAATGTTTATTGGGTGTGCCCAGGCCACACGCCACGTGCGTAGGTAACAGTGGAACCGCCACCATCTGAACCACTTAGACAGGCAGTAATCGCCTCCCAGTGGAAGAAGGGTGATAACATCGGTAATGAAAATTCAGTGGCTTCCACTCAAGGCTGCATGTGCGCAAAGTAATCTCATTAAAACATCACAGATCTGAGGAAGCAGTGCGTTCCACCACCTGGCTGGCATGTAACAGGTGGAACTGGTGCAGACTCTTCTCCACATTGGATTTAGTGGGGAGGGACAGCTCCCCACAGACTCACACCGTTTATTGAACATTTAGACAAGAGTGCAATTCAGCAATGCAGGGTCTGTCCCGCTCTCCAGCCCCATTTAGAGCATTATTTTTCAGCTTTTGTCATACTGGCCCGCTTAGGGAAAGGTAACTATAGAAGGTAATTACACAGATAGCGTTTAATTGGTTTTGGTTTCAAATCAAGGTATTTGCTGCAAGTCGGGCCAGCAGTGCTGACGGACACTAATGAATGGAAACCCTGTGATTAAAACATCTGTCACTGTCAAGCAGGGTCAACTCCAGGCGGGGATTGGCTCATCACTGGGAACGTGATGATGGCCGCAGAAAGCCAAATTAGCCAAACTTAATGTTCCCCTAATCATTAGGCGATTGAGCTGACAGTGATTGGTCACAAACACGCGCCGATGAGCGGTAATGAAGTTGCTACACTGATCAGTTCAGCATAGGTTTTTCAGGCTAATTAGCTAGACAAAAATGTTAATTTAATCAAAGAAACATGTATTCATTAAAGGTGTGTAAGAGAGCTGGAGGAGAAAATTGGCTCCGTCATTGAGGAGGTAAAATTGTAGCTGCCAAGCAAGTCATCGCCGCTCAATTTACTGTATCTCTTAGAAAATGGTCTGGTTGCACTTAAGCATGTCACGTGGTCCTTTTTTCTTCAGATCTGATTATTGTAAAGGGGAGATCATCTGCAGAGCAATGTTGAGTAAAAGCAAAAGCTTATCTCATTCTATCCCCAGAGGATTAATTAATTCCTCTAGAAATGTTCTTTTACTTTGATGCATGGCCTGCCAGAGTAGAAACAGTTCTCAGGGATTATCTAAGACATGCTATTCTGTTTACAAGAAGAAAAATGAGGCACAGAGAGGCTATATCACTTGCTCAAGTCTGCACAGCTGAGCTGTGTGCCCTCGACACACGACTCCCTGAGTAGTCAGCGGAGCGTAACTTGTGAAGAATTGTAACAGATATTTCCCCCTTATGTCCCTAAGCTAAGGACACTCTCAGACTTTTTTCACAGAGAAACATTTATCTGAAAAGATTATGATCAGCTGTACTTGTAACTGTGAAGAAAATGAAAAATCCATGTGATGAACAAATACAATTTGACTGTTTATTTCTTGCATGAGATGGTACATGTGAGAGCACGGGAAGTAAGGGGGCCTCTTAGTTACCAGCCCTTGCTACATCAAGTACTAACGTTATTTTCCGTGGAGATACAGGCAGGCGTTCCTTTGCAAGTTTTGAATCTTGTTATCGGCATATGTCACTGAAATCCAAGTATGCTAACATCCACGGGCTAGTCGACACTTAATAAATTAATTTATCCTTTCAGCCACCCATTTATTAATCCTGCAAACACTTCTGCAGAGGAGTTTGAAGTGGCAAACATTGTTCAGGGTAGGCTCTTGGAGAATTCTCTCGGGGTTGGGAGGGACACTTGACTCTCAACATTAGCCTAAGGTATTTTCCGTCCAAAATGCCTTTCGTCCACATCTTGAGCTAGTAGAATTCTCATCTTTCAGTGCTTGTTTGAATATTCTTTTCTCCAAGTAGTCATCCCTGCCTTCCACATCAACCAAGGACCCCCTCAATGTGCCTTCCCCAGCTCCATCAGCCAACATTCTCATGGCACTTGTCACGTGGATAGAAAGTAGCCAGCTTGATAACCAGCCTCTCTCATTCCATTTCTGAAAATGTGGTCCAGGGGCCACCAACATCAGAATCACCTGGTTGTTTATTAAAAATTCAAATTTGTTGACCACTCCCAGACTTACTCGAGGGGAAGATGTAGAAAGTGAATTTTACAAATTTCGCAGGTGATTTTTATATACTATAAAGTCTGGAAACATTCTTTTATCCTCTCAGCTCCCTGAAGAATGGACAAGCACAAGAAGCAGTCAGTCAGCACTCATGGAGTGAATGAGTGCATGAGTGAATGAATTCCAGTCATGAGAGATAAGTACTAAGACCATGTAGCAAGAACGTTCCTAAAGACCTTGACTTACAGTGTTGCTGATACAGGATTCCATTTCCCATCTCTGATGCTGCAGAAGTTTAAAAAAAATTGGGAGTCAGAAGGGTCCTTGTGGCTGAGATGGCCAGATGGAAAGAGATGTGCCTGGGTCACATTAATGGCAGAGACTGAATCAGAACCCATGCACCCACCGGAGTCCTCTCCTTTCCTAGTCCACTGTGCTCCCACTGCTGCAGTGTACCCAGCAGGGGAGAAAAGCCATTCTTGCTGTAGAACCTCTTAAGGAAAGGTCCAAACTCGCTCCCATTTTATTGAGCAAAAAGGAAAAAGGGCTCATGAACATGGACAACAGTGTAGGGATTGTGGGGGGTTGTGGGGAAGAGGGTATAAGGGGACTAAATAGTAATGGGGAAAAATACAATAAAAATAAAGTAAAAAAAAGAATTAGAAGTGAATCTTATTTTTGCTAGTTTCCAGATAATTACAGCCCACTCCTCCTAGACACTCCTCCCGTGGACCTCAGGAACTCGGCCAAGTCTAACGCGTGGGGAGGTTCTCACCAAAATGTCAGAGTGCTCATGATTTCAGGTTGCAGCAACAATGAAGAAGTCCAGCCTGAAAGAGTCGGAACACCTCGTGGCTTGAGAGACCCTCCTACCATGTGGTCTACTGTGTTTCATCTTTCAATCATCTGCATTCTGTCCTCACAATTTCTGCTGTATTCAATACCAAACATTGTCCTTCCAACAGTGATTCATCTTGAAGAGTAATAACATGGAGTCTTGGGTCTGATGTGCCACTTATTTTCTAATATGTTGAAAATATTGTTTTTAATGCCATTCTTGTACCACTAAGTCATCTTATATACAAAGTCTGTCCAGAAGGTATCCAGCCATGTAATGTGAAAAGTAGAGACATTTATTGAAGAAGATACAACATACAAGAAACATTAACTCAAAACCATAGAACTCCTAGAAGATTACAAAAAAAAAAAAAAAAGAAAAATTGTACACAGGACAATGATGCCTCAGTCCCCTTCAAGGTAGGCACCTTGGGACCTCACACAGGTCTCCCAGTCACCATCAGCTGTCCCGTCATATTTTCCTGAATCTCGTCAATGGTCTGAAATCTCCTCCCTTTCAAAGGTGATTTTAGTTTTGGGAAAAGCCAGAAGTTGAAGAGCATCAGGTCTGTGCTGTAAGGGGACTGAGTCACCTGGGTGATTTGATGTTTTACAAAAAAACTCTGCATGAGACGTGATGCATGAGCAGGCTTACTGTCATTATGAAGCTGCCAATCACCAGCTGCCCATAGCTGTGGCCTCCTAAATCATCTGCATAGTTTTCGTGCAGGAATGTTCACGCTTAATGCAAAATTTGATGCAGATTCCTTGCTCTACTCACTCAGTCATTCTGAATGCAACAGCTACACAATACACAGGCTCACTCAATGGTGTCTACTGCCCCCACGGACTAGGACAGTGAAGTTGTCATTGTTCATGCATGCTCATTCCAGTCCATTCTCCTTAGCTGCCAGGTTACATCAATGTCACACAAACTGTTCTAGTTATATTAACAATGGCTGGGTGTTTTCCAGACAGACCTCGTATAATCAGTGGTGCATACATCATGGCGTGGGTTACAACTTCCTCAGTATTTTAGTTAGATTCTGTGATCTTCCCATTATACCCCAAATGAGGGTATTCATAAACTTTTGAAAAAAATGTGTTTAAGTTCTAATTGAAATGAAAATGACAATTCTATCCTAGCTTTCTCTTAAGTCCTCTACAGCAGGGGTCCCCAAACCCTGGGGCCACAGACCAGTATTGGGGGCCAAGCCACACAGCAGGAGGTGAGCAGTGGGCTAGCTAGAGAAGCTTTGCTGGCATTCCCACTGGAGCTCCCCCTCCTATCTCCCTTGTCTTTCCTCCCCCCGTACCCCCCAGCCGTGGAAAAATTGTCTTCCAGGAAACCAGTCTCTGGTGCCAAAAATGCTGGGGATGACTGCTCTGGTAAGGCACTTTGGATTGTCTTCTATATTAATGTGTCCAGAGCTATTTAGTTATTTTTAAGGACTTAAGATGTCATAAAGATTACTAAGGCAGAAATTAAAATTTCTTTGTATGTCTGGAAAGTTTTATAGCATATAAAGGCTGTTTCATTACTGTGATTAAACCGTGAAAACAGTGTTGCATTAGCATCTGAATTTGACATAATTCTCAAGAAAACAGAGTCCTGGTAATACATGGAAATGATTGATATTTATCTAGCAATAAAGGAGAATCCCAAATTGACTGCTTTTATTTAAATCTGGACCACAGAGGGAGATGCCAATTCAGGGGAAAGAAAGAGGAGATAGGTAGTTAATGTCACTCTTTTGGAAATATACATATAACTTTTATTTTTAATCTTCACCCAAGGATATGTTTATTGATTTTAGAGAGGGGGGAGGGAGAGAGAGAGAGATGCCACAGAGAAACATCAATTGGTTGCCTCCCGCACATGCCCCAGTTGGGGATCGAACCTATAACCTAGGTATATGCCCTGACTGGGAATTGAACCCATGACCTTTCGGGGCACAGACAACACTCAGGGCTATCTTTCTTTAACTTTTGGAAATTATACGCAAGTTCCAGTTTTGAAACTTGACCACTTTGGACTGGTTACCAGGGGGTGTTTGAATGAGCACTGAAGCAGAGAAGCTGTGAGAATCCTGGCAGCTTAAGGAAAATTACATTTAGAGGAACGGCAAGTTTACACGTAAGCTCGCTACCCAGAGGATGCTTTGCAAAGGCTGGATGTGCAACCTCGAAATGGCGCCACACTCGACTGGGAGTTTAAGGATCTCCTGACGGGGGTTTTAAATTAGGAGAGCATATTTGTCAGATTTAGGGACAGTGGGAAATCGAGCATTTTTGGAAAACCATAAATGAGTTAATGTAGTGTTCAGGACAAGCTGTGAATTGGCCTCTCAAAGGAGGTTCGTTGTAATAACCTGCTGTAAAAATTACCACGGCCTTTCCGGCAGTTTTCACCATATGCTCCTGCTCGGAGAGCTGGCGTTTCCTGGCAGTCGCTGCAGCCCAAGGACCTGTTGTTCTGCGAGGTGGACTCTGGCTTCGGTTTCTGTGCCCTTTCAGGCGGGCAATTTGCTGCAAGAAAGGGAACCTGTGGGAAGTGAAGTAAAGATGGAAAGATCTTTTTCAGAAGATTGTTTCACGTGCAGCTGCACAGAGACCACAGCTCGAGAGAGGCATTTATATCTCTAAATGACAGGAAGGAACGTTCACCTCAACCCCACCTCCCCCAGGAAGCCTGTTTCTGCGATCCTGGAGTACCTACCATCTCCACTGCGGCGCTTAGCAATTAGTCATCTCTACCGTCTCTTTTCTCCCCTGTTTCCCAGTCCGAGTGGTGTTCTGTCTTCTACATCGTTAAAAGGCTTCTGTGCCCCTTTTAACCCCTAGTGTAATGATGACAGCCAGAGAGGCTAATGATAGCTGCAGCAGTAATTATGCTAATAACACCGGTCATAACAACTTAGGTTTATTGAATGCGTTTTAGGTGCCGCACACTGTTTAACTTTTCCAGGAATGGACTCCTTGTTTAATCTCCGAACAACCCCAACAGGGTTGCTTTTACTCCCCTCATTTGAGCAGCATTGAAGACAGAAATGTTAAGTAAGTTGCCCAAAGTGAGAGAGATTACTCAAGCCCGGGGCCATCTGTGTGCACAGCCCTCAGCTTCTCACCCCTGGGCCGTCTGTCCTCAGGCAGTGAAAAGTAAGGAGTGGCGCCAGCCTTGGCCAGGACGTTAGACTGCCCCAGGCAGTGTTCCAGGTTCCAGAAGGTATGGTCCCTTTGACTGTAGGAACTTGACTGGGGGCAGGTGCTCTTTCCAGCCCCCTTGTCCGTTTGAGGAAACCTGGGTTCGGAGAGGTTACTGGCTGCTTAATGTCATGCAGCTGGGGACCCCGTTTTCTTAACCACTGTCACCACTTTGTCCTCAGGATATACTTGATACCTGCCTGGGTGGTAAACAGATATTACTCATTTGAGGGTCACTCCTTAGGGAAACTTTACTTGTTCCTCAAGAGAAGTGGATGTTCCTCATTTCCTTATTTATCTAACGAAGCGTTTCTCAGCCCTTTGTTCACGGCCCCTCCCCTATGGAGCCGGTTGTAGTATTTCTTTATAATCACCCTCCCCAACACACACGACTCTTTTTTGCAACTAGGTAACATCACTTCTTCTAGCTCACACCATCTTTTAATTGGTTGACGGACATATGGGCTGTTTCCAGTGTTTGGCTATTAGATATAATGCAGTTATGACTGATTTGTTTACAAATTTTTGTGCGGCCATATGTTTTCGGTTCTCTTGGGTAACGGGTGGAATTGCTAGATCATCTGGTCATTCTGGGTTTAAGGTTTTGGGGAACTGCCAAATTCTATTCCGCGGAGGCTGTGCGGTCTTGGTTTGCCACCCGCAGTGCAAGCAGGTTAGAGTTTCCCTACATCCTCACCAGCACTCATCACTCATCCTTTTTATGATTGTCATCCTTCTAGGTGTGAAGTGATGCTTCATCGCAGTTCCCATTTACCTCGTGACTAATGATGTTGAGCAGCATTTCATATGCTTATTGGCCAGTTGATGGTCTTCTTCGGAGAAATGTCTGTTCAAATCCTCACCACCACCACCAGCCCCTTTCGTAAAAATCATGGTATTTGTATTTTTACTATCATAAGGGTTCTTTAAATATTCTGGATACCTTCATCAGATATATTATTTACAAATATTTTCTCTCATTCTGTGAGTGGCCTTTTCACTTTCTTGATAGTGTGCTTTGATGCACAATAACTTTTCATGTTGCTGAATCCAAATCATTGATTTTTGGGTGATTGTTGCTTGTACTTTTGGCATTGTATCTAAGATGCATTGGCATTTTATTGGGCTTCTTCCAATTATTAAACCCTTAACGAACATGTTGCAGCTTTAATCCTGTGATTCCAGGCCCTGTGGTGGGCTGGGGCAAGAATAGCTTCGGTAGGAGTCACTGTGCAGCAGCATCTTCATGCTGCCATGGCTGCCACCTGCTCTGAACATGGTAGAGCCACTCTGCGCACCTAGAGGATGCAGGTCTCCCACGTGCATCACATTGGTCTAGGGAATGGCTTTGGGGGCAAAGAGGCCTGAGTTTGAATCCACCACTCACTTACTGGCTCGCTGTGTGTCCTTGAGCAAATCAATGAACCTTCTTTTAGTTTTCTCATTCTGTAAAGGGAGGCTGATAATTCTCCTTCATGAGGACGTTGTATAACTAGCTTAATCCAGTTTTTGGTACACAGTACATGCTTGATAGATTTTATCATTAACTATATTAGTAACAGTTATTACTTTATTCTTTACTAATAACGACATATGGTACAAATGATCATTTCCACATTCAGTTGTTCTGTATTATCTATGCAACAGTTCTTCTCTTAGTATGACTAATGGAAAGATGAGGGCACAGACAAACCTTTTTTTTTTTTTTTGCATCTGCAGTCAATATGGGTCATTGCCAAGTAGCTCAGTTGTGTCTTTTCCCCATGGGTTTAAACATGAAAGTCCTGTTAGTCAGTGTTCAAGGGCAAGGCAAGTTCACCTAGAAATGTGTGTGGAATCTGGCTGCACTGGTTTCCTTGCCTGGCTCCCTGCAGTTTACCTTATGATGTCAAACCTGGGGGTTAGTTCCACGCAGTCCCTGAGTGTTCCACATGGGTTAACTGCCCACAGTCACTCCCGGCGGAAGTGGCTGATGTGGCTGGAAAGAAGGAGTGACTTGTGATTCTGTGCTCTGTCATGAGAGCGCTCTGCTAACTGGAATTTCTCATGCAAGGACAAAGGGTTGCAGGTTGAGTTTGCAAGTTGGGAGCTTCTAATGCTGACCTTCCACGTTGGCCCCAAATAATAGTGTACTTTCTTGGAACAATTGAACAGGATACAGTCAGAGGAGACAATAGATTTAGCTCTGAAAGCAGCAGCAGGTGGTTTTTGTGGGGGCAGGGAGTGATTGTGTGTAGCTCTGCCATGAAGTTGTGCCTTGTTTTTTGTCTGTCCTCGGAGCTAATGAAATACATCCAGACTGGCTGAGGGTGTTGGGTAGATGTGGCTGAGTTGAGAAGTCAGGACTCCAAAGATACTGTTCGCCCCAGGAGTCAGGCCCATAGAGCAGAAAGCATGGAAATGGAATCAGGAGATCCTCAGCTGTATCGTTCCCCACCTCTGGGGCTCTCAGTTGCCCCCCTGCTTCTGGAAGTCAGTTTGTTTTATTGACTACAGGGGGAAGATTGGAGTGGAAACAGTATGTTGGTGGTAGTTAGATTATTTTATTTTTCAAACGCAGTGAATACACAGCCCAGGATAAAACTCAAAGCTGCAAGGGTATATTTCAATCACAGTGCACAGGCAGTTTTGTAGCTGCTGCTTTCTCTTGCCATGACGTATTGTGAGCGGTAGCCCCGGTGTTCAAGTCATCTTTGTAACCATCATTTATAATCTTGCCTAATAAACCCTCATTTCCTAGCTGTTCATCTAGGTAAAAGCCCTTTGTCTTCTATTATAAATGTCCTGAATTTTATTCATTACTTAAATTAATAAACAGTTTGAGCACTCACCTTATATCAGGTATTATACAAGGTATGGGAGATATACTAGAGAATAAGGAAATGTTTCTACCCTTGTGGGGCCTGTGGTCCAATGTAGGAGACAGCAAGCAAGAAAACAAAGTGATTTCAGTGCCGCTGGTATTTCTGAGGGACAAGACAGCCGTGACGGACCAGCGCAGGGAGTGGACCGGTGTTCGAGAGGATGCGTGTTTCCAAGCGTGCAGCCGCCTTTTCCACCTGCCTGTGGACAGTTTTATTTTAATGTATGCTCAGATCTGAGGCTAATATTGTGCACAATGGTAACAGTTTAACAGGCCGTTGGTAAAAATGCCTGGCTAAATTCTTGTTGGAAAGAGTTTTGCCACCGTGCGTCGGCTGCGGCAGTGTGCGGCTCTTGGTCCCACACCGGGAGTTATTAGACGACGTCTCTGTCACCGTGGTCCAGGACTGTGAGCATTAGAAGCTGGGCTGAGCTGGGCTGGGCTGATTAAAGGCTTCACACAGGATCATCTCTTGCAGTTTGATTCATAGGTTCATAGTTTACTGCACCCTGGGCGACTGCTGATTGTCTGTACATGACACTCTTGCGACATGTGAAGATTTTAAGACCAGGGAGGAGGGACACTTGGGATCCATTCCAGTCTCTGGCACTAACCTGCTGTGTGTCATTGAGAGGAACAGAACTTCTCTGGGATTCAGTTGCTCAACTTTGAAAATGAGGGGATGACTCGGCGTCCAGTGGCGTCTGAATTTCACTCCCCTGCCGTGCCAGGGGCGGTGTGATGAGCTGGGCTGGGGCCTGGGGACAGAGAATTCCATAGCTTATTATTTCTGCCATGGGCAAGGGAGAGGGGAAGTCGTGGCGCCCTTCACTTGCGTTTGCTGACTCTGAGTTATATTATCTTTCTAGTTCTTCATTTAGCTTCAAAATTCTTCCACCCTTCTAGAGGATTCTCAGTTAACAGATTTTCTGCATTCTAAAGATCAGTCTGAACAAAACAGTTGCTTGCTCATTTTGGACTTCCCAGAAGGTTTCAAAACATTTTGCTTGTGTGTGTGCACATGTGTGCATACGTGTGTATGTGTGTGTTTCCTTCCGGCCATCAACTAATTGTCATTAAAGGTAGCACTGTAACTGTCAGCCCCTCAGGAGCCTGGGAACCCCACTCAGAGAATACCATTCCTGTCCTTTGGGATAGGCAGGCTTCCCCTGCTGCAGGGCTTAGCTTAGAAGCTGGCCAGGCTTCCTGGTGTGCCCGGACGCAGGAGACAGTTTGCACTTTGAAAGCTGGGCCTCCAGCAAGGCCGGCTGAAGCAGTGTGGCTCGCTTCATCCTGACAGATCGGGTTGGAAAAGACGGCTGTCCTGAGCACAGGAGCCTCTCTGTGCCTCCCCTTCTCCACGCTGACCTCCTGACGGCCCTGCCACCCGAGCAAATGCTTCTGTTACAGGAGGGAAATGGTCCTCGTCTTTGACTATCACAAACCCCTTTTCGTTTCTGCAGATTGTGGTTAATTTCATGGCAGTATATAATGGATGGAGAACATGCAGCACAAGAATGTATCTATCCCCTGCAATTACAGCAACTTTTTTAAGGTTAAAAAGAGTGTTACAGAAAGAGCTCATTTCGCATCGATAACTAAGAATGCTCCATGTGTTTTTATAAGAAGATAATAAAGACATAAATGGGATAGATGGGGCTAAGTAGTTTTACAGATGGTGGTTACATATTAAAGATTAAATTGCTGTCTATAAATAAAACCACTTTTATAGTAACTAGGTTACTGCTTTATCTTAATTTAGGTGTAATTGAGAGCATTAGCATTCTCCATAATAGCCCAGTGAATGCTCCTGCAGACCGTAAGCAGGGCTCTGTGGAATGCCACCTGAGGGGTTTCCCATGCTGCCGGCAGGTCTGAACTACAGGCTGCCCTGGAAAGTCGGCCGGTGCCCAGGCCCTGGCCTGGACTTCTTGGATCCAGAGGGGTGGGGGAAGACCCTGTGGGGCTCCCA
>PVJI01020257.1:0-29475 GCA_004026765.1 Micronycteris hirsuta | reverse complement strand
CCAAGGCCGTAAGTTTAGTACCTAAGTTTCCTATGTTTACTTCTATGTAATTTATTGTGTCAGATCTTATATTTAGGTCATTGGTCCATTTTGAATTAATATTTGTACATGGGAAAAACTGTAGTCTAGTTTTATTCTTTTGCATGTGGCTTTCCAATTTCCCAGCATCATTTTTTGAAGAGGCTTTCTTTTCTCCATTGTATGTTTTTGATTCCTTTATCAAAAATTATTGCCCACATACAACTAAAAGGCCAAGAGTAGCAGATTGGATCAGAAAACAAAACCCAACCATATGCTACCTTCAAGAGATACATGTAAGCTGCAAAAATAGACTCAAAGTGAAAGAATGAAAAATGGTTCTCCAAGCAAATAACATCCTCAGAAAAGCAGGTGAAGCCATACTTATATCTGACAAAATAGATTTTGAGATAACAATGATAACAGGAAACACAGTGGACATTGTATAATGATAAAGGGGACATTACATCAAAAGACCTAACACTTCTTGATATAAATGTACCTAGTCAGGGAGCACCAAAATATATAAAGCAACTACTAATGGAACTAAAGGGAGAAACTGACAAAAACACAATCATAGTAGGGGACCTAAATATTCCATTGACAGCTCTAGACAGATCATCCAAACAGAAAATCAATAAAGAAATATCAGCGTTACATGACACATTATACCAAATGGGCATAATTGACATTTATAGAGCCTTTCATCCCAGAACATCAGATTATGCCTTCTTCTTTAGTGTAAATGGAACATTCTCAAGGACAGACCATACTTTGGGTCACAAAACTAGCCTCAACAAATTTAGGAAGATTGAAGTCATACCAAGCATATTCTCTGACCACAATGATTTGAAATTAGAAATCAACTGCAAAAAGGAAGTTAAAAAACCCACAAACATGTGGAGATTAAATAGCATACTACTCAAAAGTGACTGTGTCGAAGAATAAATAAAAGGTGAGATCAAAAGATATATAGAGGCAAATGAGAATGACAATATGACATATCAAAACTTCTGGGATGCAGTGCAAGCAGTAAAAAGAGGGAAGTTTATATCATCACAGGCCTATCTCAAAAAACAAGAAAAAGTTCAAGTAAACAACATAACATTACACCTTTTTTAAAAATATGCTTTATTGATTATACTATTACAGTTGTTCCAATTTTTCCCCTTTGCTCCCCTTAACCTGGTACCACCATTCCCCCCAGTAATCTGTCCCCTCAGTTCGTGTCCATGGGTCACGCATGTAAGTTCTTTGGTTTCTCCATTTCCTCTACTGTTCTTAACATCACCCTAGCTATTTTGTGCCTACCAATATGTGCTTCTTAATTCCTGCACCTTCCCCTCCCCATTTTTCCCAATCCCCCTCCCAACTGATAACCCTCTGTGTGATCTCCTTATCTATGATTCTGTTCTGTTCTCTTCTGCTTGTCTGCTTAGTTTATTATTTGGATTCAATTATTGATAGTTGTGTATTTACTGCCATTTTAATGTTCATAGTTTTGATATTCTTTTTCTTATATAATTCCCTTTAGCATTTCATATAATAATGGCTTGGTGATGATGAACTCCTTTAGTTTTACCTTGTCTGGGAAGCACTTTATTTGCCCTTCCATTTTAAATGATAGCTTTGCTGGATAGAGTAATCTAGGTTGTAGGTCCTTGCTTTTCATCACTTTGAATACTTCTTGCTAGTCCCTTCTAGACTGCAAAGTTTCTTTTGAGAAATAAGCTGATAGTCTTATGGGAACTCCTTTGTAGGTAACTCTCTGCTTTTCTCTTTCTGCTTTTAAGATTCTATCTTTAACTACTGGCATTTTAATTATGTTGTGTCTTGGTGTGGTCCTCTTGGTGTCCCTCTTGTTTGGGATTCTCTGTGCTTCTTGGACTTGTATGTCTATTTCCTTCGCCAAATTATGGAAGTTTTTTTTTTCATTATTTTTTGAAATAAGTTTTGAATTTCTTTCTCTTCCTTCTCTCCATCTGGCACCCCTGTGATTCAGATGTTGGTATGTTTAAAGATGTCCCAGAGGTGTCTAAGCCCATCCTTGGGTTTTTTGTTTTTTTGTTTTTTTCGTTTGTTTGCTTGGGTTTTGGTGGGTTTTTTTTTTTTTTTTCATTTTTCTTCTTGCTCTTCTTGCTTTTCTTCTTGCTTTCTCCTTTCTTGTGTTCCAAATCACTGATTTGATTCTTGGATTCATCCCCTCACTGTTGGATTGCTGTAGATTTTCTTTATTTCACTTAATGCAGCCTTCTTTTCCGCCTGGGTCTTTTTTATGCCATTGATGTACCCAATGAGTTCCTGGAGCATCCTCACAACCAGTGTTTTGAACTGTGCATCTGATAGGTTGCTTATCTCCATTTTATTTAGTTTTATTTTTCTGGAGTTTTGTTCTATTCTTTCATTTGATCCATAATTCATTGTCTCCTCAGTTTGGCAGCCTTCCTGTGTTTGTTTCTGTGTGTTAGCTAGAGCTGCTTTGACTCCCTATATTAGTAGTGTGGCCTATTGTAGAAAATCGCACCTGTTAAGTTGTATGGGGCAGAACCTTAGGTAATCACCAGGGTGGGGCAACCTGTGTCCCCACTCTGTTGTTCTGTGTCTAGGAGGGCTTGCCAAGAGAGCAATGCCACTGCCTGGCCTTTGGAGTTTTGCCCAGGAGGAAGCTTTCTCTTGGCACTTGCACTTCACTTTTTCCCCATATGCCTCTGGCACCCTTCCAGCTGTTTCCTTAGTGCTGAATCCCAGAGAGAGTGAGTTTGTATAAGTCCTAAGTCTCTTGTGGGTCCTTTAAAAGGAGTCTCCTGAGAATCCCACAGTTTCTTCTGCTGCCCCAGCCCCTACTGGATTTATAGCCAGAAGTTAGGGGGACTTATCTTCCTGGCGCTGGAACCCTGGGCTGGGTGGTCTGGACTGGGGCTGGGACCCTTTGTTCCTGAGGTATCCCTCCCACTTTTTATCCACCACATGTGGGTGTGGGACCACATGTTCCCATCTCCATGCCTCCCTGTTCCTCTTCATGACCCTCCACCTCTCTGTGCATCTCTGAATCTCCATCCCTCCTAGCCATCTGGATGAATGTGGTTTCTTTGAATCCTCAGTTGTTGGAATTCCACACAGCTCAATTTTCTGACAATCCAGGTGATATTTTTTTTGTAGTCTAGTGGTATTTTTTACTGTAGTTGTGCTCAGAGGCCAGGCATGTTTATCTACACTTCCATCTTGACCTCCTAACATTACAACTTAAAGAACTAGAAAAAGAAGAACAAAGGCAACCCAAAGTTAGCAGAAGAAAGGAAATAATGAAAATTAGAGTGGAACTGAATGAAATGGAGAACAAAAAGACTATACAAAAAATTAATACAACAAAAAGCTGATTCTTTGGAAAGATTAATAAAATTGATAAACCCCTGGCTAGACTCACTAAGGAAAAAAGAGAGAAGAGTCACATAAAAAAATCAGAAGTGAAAGAGAAGTTACCACAGATATTAGAGAGATATAAAGGATTATACTAGAATACTATGAAAGACTACATGCCACCAAATTCAATAACCTAGAGGAAATGTAGTTCCTAGAAATATATAACCTTTCTATATGTATAAAACCATGAAGAAGTAGAAAATCTAAATAGATTAACAGTGAGGAAATTGAAACAACCATAAAAAAAACCTCCCCCCAAAATACAACTCCAGGACCAGGAGGCTTCATTAGTGAATTCTACATTAGTGAATTGATACCTTAAAAGATTTGATACCTATTCTTCTCAAAATCTTCCCAAAAACCGAAGAAGAAGCAATGCTTTTAACTCATTTTTATGAGGACAACATAACCCTGATACAAAAACCTGGCAAGAATAATACAAAAAAAGAGAACTGCAGACCAATATCTCTGACGAATACAGATGCAAAAATCCTAAACAAAATACTAGCAAATCAAGTACAACAATTATTAAAAATATAATACGTCACAATCAAGTGGGGTTCATTCCAGGGGCACAAGAATGGTTCAACACATGCAAATCCATCAGTGTTATACAGCATATTAACAAAACCAAGGATAAAAATCATATGATCTTATTAATAGATGCAGAAAAAGCTTTTGACAAGATACAATATCCATTTATAATTAAAACACTCCAAAAAAAGAAATTAAAAAAAGAGAAAAAATTGCCCTAGCTGGTGTGGCTCTGTGGGTTGAGTGCCACCCTGCAAATGGAAGGGTCACCAGTTTGATTCCCAGTCAGGGTAGTGCCTGAGTTGCAGGCCAGGTCGCATGCAAGAGGCAACCAATCAATATTTCTCTCACATACCAATGTTTTTCTCCCTCTTTTTCTTTCTCCCTTCCACTCCCTCCAAAAATAAAAAAAAAAATAAAATAAAATTTAAAAAAATAAAAAATTTTAAAACAATAAAATGCATATAGAAGGAAAATACCTCAGCATAATAAAGGCTATATATGATAAACTCTCAGGTAATTTAATACTTAACAGTAAAAAAACTGAAAGCTTTTCCCCTAAAGTTAGGAGCAAGACAAGGATGTCCACTCTTACCACTCTTATTCAACATAGTCCTGGAAGTCCTAGCCAGAGCAATCAAGCAAGAGAAAGAAATAAAAGGCATCCAAATTAGGAATAAAAAAGTAAAAGTGTCACTTTTTGCAGATGACATGATTCTTTATATAGAAAACCTCAAAGACTCCACCAAAAAACTATTAGAAACAAGAAACAAATACAGTAAAGTTACAGGATACAAAATAACACACAAAAAGCCACTGCATTCCTGTGTACTAACAAAGAAATTCAGAAAAAGAAATGAAAAAAATTCCTTTTTACAATTGCAACAAAAAGAATAAAATACTTAGGAATAAACTTAACAAAAGATGTGAAGGATCTATATACTGAAAACTACAAAGCATTATTAAAAGAAATTGAAAAAAACACAGTGAAATGGAAAGATACTGTGTGTTCATGGATTGGAAGAATTAACATAGTTAAAATGTACATAATAGCCAAAGCAATATACAGATTTAATGCAATTCCCATCAAAACCCCAATGGTTTTTTAAAGAAAGAGGACAAAAAATCATCATATTTGTATAGAACACAAAGGACCCCAACCAGCCAAAGCAATCAGAAAACAGAATGATGCCAGAGCTATCACACTACCTGGCTTCAGATTATACTACAGGGCAATGATAATCAAAACAGCATGGCATTGGCAGAAAAACAGACACACAGATCAGTGGAACAGAGCTGAGAGTCCAGCAATAAAAGCACAGGTATATGGACAAGTAATTTTTGACAAAGGAGCTAAAAACATACAATGAAGAAATGTTATGTTTTTTAACATGCATAAATTTTAAATATTTATGAAGTCAGATGTAATAATCTTTTACTTTAAATATTGTGGTTCTCCCTGTATAGCAAGTAAAACATTTTAAGATGCTATCCCAAGAAATATATTTAAAGTTGTAGTCTTTAATATGAGGCAAGAATTTAGAGGGAAAAGTTTAGGATTTAATAATTCAAACATTTGAAAATATGTATTTTTCTTAGTACTATAAAATCAAATTCAGGTAGCAATTTCAAGTGTGTTGTGTGGACTTTGTGGGAATAGAAAGAAGGTTAGGAGCAAAGAAACATAATAAAAGTTTTAGGCACCTGCTTTTTGCTAGGCACTGTGCTTGGTGCTTCAGATTGCTAAGTCATTCAACACTCAGACCAGTCCTATTAGATCAGTAATCTACCCATTTTATAGTTTCCTTTCATTTAACATATTTGTTGAGCACAGTATGAGTTTTTAGACTTCCTTTTAAGGAAAGTGAATACTCTGTCTCAGTAGTCAATAGACTACTCAGTAGTCAATAGACTTTGTTCCTAAGACTGCTGGTTGCTGACCAGACCCTCATCATCCTGAGGGGCTTAATGATCAAGCAAAGGAGAGGGAGGCAGGTGAGTCAGGGTGCTAGAGGGGGCTAATTTGAGTCAAAGGACAAAAATCAAAATAAAAGGCCAGATTAAAGAAAGTAAGGTTTCTGTGTGATTACAGACTTTTCAGTGGCTGACTGACTCAGTGGTCAGCAATGGGGCTGTGATACAAGAACAATGGGTAACATGTGATGGAGCTTTTGTCAAAGTTCCTGTTCCAGCCCAGGCTTGTAGAACAAAAGCTCTTGGGCGACTTATCGATAGAAATCAAACAGCACAGAGAGACTGTTCATAGGACAGGCAATTTCCAAATCCAAGGAGCAGAGCCACGGTGTGTAAGCAGCTTTACAGTTCAAGCTGGAAACAAACAAACAAACCCAGAAAAAAATACTGGACCACAGATATCAAAGTTCTTATAAATCCTCACAATGTTTTCATGAATTGACTATGAATGACAATGTGTAGCCAGATTTTGATTACTACATAGCTAAAACCACTTTTTTTTGCAAACTTTCTGCCATTTGCACTAGCATAGAGTTATGTTGTGATGATAATTAATGCCATTTTTAAAGCCTTTATTTCTATTTTGATTTGCTTCAGATAAGGTACATTCTCAAAATGCTTACCAGTATAGCTCTTGACTGAAAATAACGTTGTAGAAATGTTAGCCCATTCAACCAAATCAAGAACGTTTTCAAGTCAGTCATTTGTAGATTATGATTATGTTGTGTGTGTATGAATGGTGTGTGTGTGTCGGAGGGGGGGGGTGACCAAAACTGCTCTACAACTTACCAAATACAAGGATGAATCACATGCGATTTCTTGGCCTTAGGAATAAGAATGTATTTTTTTATGTTATTAAAGCAATGTATTGAAGCTCAGTTGAATGTATCATCATACATTCAAATATAGGCTGTTGACTTCCATTCAGGAGGAAGCGTTAAGCTTCTTTTTGAAATTCTGCATTTCCAGGAAAGTACAAGAGGAAGAAGAAAATAAAGAGAAGCAAAGTCACTGCTCCCCAGTTCTTTTCATTTGATTTTCTCCTTTCCTGTTAACTCCTCTTTCTTTCCACTCTTTCAGCATAGTAATTCTTAGATCTATTAATATTTGGTGAGTCATTTTGGCTTTTAGTGACATAAGTATTGTGGGCCAAACCCCTCTTAGGAGAGAGAACCCTGTTCTCAAGAGATTTTCAAGGTAGGGAGAGCTTGGGAAACTTTCCATAGACGCAGGATGTGTGACAACGGGACTAATGAGAGAGAAAAATAACTGCCAGAACCAGAAGAGAAAAGAAAGTCGATTCAGTTTGGGAAGGCAGAGGTGTTGGAAATCTGGAAATTCAAATTTGTATGGAAATGACAGGCGAATTAGGGAACACATAGTTTTATTAAATCTTAGGCCTTTTTCATCCCTCCGGTCTGTGGAATTCTCCTCCAGCTGGGTCTGGTTAGGGAGGGAGTGGGCACAATGCCACAGGTGTCTCAATTAAAGCTGGGCTGCAGGCTTGCTCCCCCCATGGTGGCTCAGGTGAGTGTGGGACGTAGGTGGGAGGCAGGAGGCCGGTCCCTAGGGCTCTTCCACGTTCCTTGATATAGCCTTTTCCTCTTCTATACTTAGTATTAAGGTATGTCCTCAATTTTGCCCTCAAATTTGGCTACTCATTAAAGGCCCGTAGCATAAAGTGTTTGAGTTGGGCTTCCTATTTTTCAAGCTCTCGGCACACACCTTGACAGGTGCCCTGGAGGAGATGCCGCAGAGGAGGTGAACTGGGGGTTGGGAGGGCCGGTGGGCAGAGGAGGGAGGTCCGAGGTGCAAGCCGGCTGGAAGCCGCATAATTGTTGCATTTCTAACATGCCGACACAGAATGGACCTGGAACAGACCGGTGGGAGCTGATCACTCCTGCAGTAATAATGGTGTGACTTGACTTTAAGTTTGCCAATGGATTCTTCCAATTGTTATCTGATTGATTGCTCACAATTAATACTCCCCAGAGCATGTGCATCATACTTCTAAAACATCCTTGATATTTTTCTTTAGAAGCTTCTCATCCAACCTCAAGTGAGTAGTGACAAGCAAATATTAATAAAGTTTCAAAACAAACAGTAAATTTTCTCTCCCTCTGTCATAACAAAAAGAGACAAAAAATTATGGTGTGGTTCTAAGCCTATGGGCCAGGTTTAACAAAATCTTCCAATGAGTTTAGTTCTCATGATGTGTTGGATGTGTTCGTTTGCTAGGGCTTCCATAATGAAAAACCACAGACTGGGAGGCTTAAACAACAGAAATTTATTTTTCACAGTTCTGGAGGCTAAAAGTTCACAATCAAGGTCTCTGTAAGGTTGGTTTCTTCTCAGGCTTCTCTCTTTGGCTTCCAGATGGCTGCCTACTGTCTGTGTCCCCAGATGTTCTTTCTCTATGCATGCTGTCTGGGTCCCAGTCCCTGCCCATACAGTCATACTGGATTAAGGTGCACTCTAATGGAGTATTTTATTTGAACCATGTTTTTAAGAGAAAGGCCCAGTCCCTAAATACAGCCACATTCTGAGATACTGAGGTTTAAAACTTCAAAATATGAATTTTGGAGGGTGCAAAATTCAGCCAATATTATCAGCTATTATTAACATTTTAGACGTAAAATAAATGATTTTCTGTGTCTATACTTGGAATGTGAGCTAAAGAAATTCAGCCAGTTATCTCATTATTGAATAAAAAGTAATCATTTAACAGTGAGTGCTTACTACGTGGTCAGTACACCATTTGGTGGACTATGTAAGATACAAATGTAAGACAGAGGCCTTGCCTTCAAGGAGTAAATATTTGAACTGGTAAAGCCAGATAATGGAAGTAAATTTTAATTTAAGCTTTCATTTTCTAGATAATTGCTCAGTCCTTCTCTTTAGTGTCTGAATTTAGAGCCTCTTTGTATTCCTGAATTTTTCCTTTAACAGGAGACAGAACTTCCTAGAAGAGCCTATTAAATTAGCAGCATTAGGGATTTTTTGTTTTGTTTGAAATTTTTCAGTCCCAAAGGTTCTAACTGTTAAAATGAAGTAGTGTTCTGTCCTCAAAAGTAACTTTTTAATTTGATATTGTTATATTTAGTGATGACTTAGACTCTAATGTGCTTATAATGTTGGTCCTGCAACCCTGAAATTGTTCATCGATGTAGCCAAGTCTTTGCAATGAGGCCTGTGGATGATTGATGGTGGGAATGACTGGGGATTCTATACTGCCATAGTTGGCAAGCTATTTCATTGTGTTCTTTTTCAAAAAACTGTCATTACTGAGCCAGTAATTAAGAACATAAATCCAAATTGCCTTTGAAAATAATTTTACTGAATTTAGATTTGGCAAGAACCACATTTTATAATAATTCACTCAACTTCATATTTTATTCCCCCTAGTAAATCATATGAATTAACATCATCTACTACAGATAAGCTGGGATTACTTCCCCTAAAATGTTATAATCAGAGACATCTCCAAATTAAATTGTAATTTTCAGATCCCAGGTAGGTACTGAAATTCTAAGTCAATTGTTGCTTTAAATGAGCTTTCAATATAGTGAGAAAGAGATTTGTCAAAGAGTGAATCTCAGTAGCACAGTGTGCCAAGTTCTGTAGTGAAGGTCATACCTGGGAAAAAGGCAGGATGCATCCCAGGAATGGGAGTAGTCGTGTATAGCAGAGAAGACAGGATATAGTCTCAGATTAACTGGAAGGCTGAACTGAGCCAGATCCTGGACTGTCTGTTCTTGAAATATCTTATATATCATCTGAGGAGTCTGTGTGTCATTCTACAGGTAATGGGGAGCAAGTCAAGGTTTGTGGCCTGGAGCTGGATTTGATCAGTGTCCTGTTTAAGGAACACGGCTCTGATGGCATTTTTAAGGATCAATATTTGAGAGATAAGGAAGGGAGAAGTAAGGAGGGAGTATAGTACAATAACCTAGAGGAGGGAAAGTGAAACCCAAAGGTCCGAAGGAAGACAATGGCAATGGAAATAAAGTAAGGAGTGAAAAGGTCTTGTCCAGTTGGAGTCAATGTTACCTCATTGTTCATGGAATTGTGTGAAAGACTGTTGGCTCATTCTGACCTCAAGATTCTATGAGTTGGTCTCCTCTGACCCCAGAAAACTCTAAATTCCAGAAGAGAGCATTTCCCCCAACTGTAAGTACATATGAGAATGCTTCAGATGTATTTCTACGTATTTAAGAAGTGAGATCTTCTCTCCCACTCTGGTTATCATATCATTTCAATGGGGATAATTAGATCTATGTACAAGAGCACAAACTAATTTTGTTTTTTTGATGAGTTTCCAGTATGAAGACATAGTAATGCTTACCAGGGTAGTCTCCCTAAATAGGAGGCCTATACTTGTGTTCTATAGGGCAATGAGTTTTAGTTTCTGTTCACTTAACTCAGAGTAAGAATTTAATAGACAATTGAGAAGTAAAACTATGAGAAAATTAAAGAAGGAAAGGAAACAAGATAATCAAATGACATGGTACAGAAGATACTGAATTGCCACATTAAACTAGAAGATATTGACTTGCTGAATAAATTCTCATAGTTTCCCAAAGTTGCAAGGATTTAGAGTAATTGAAGAAATACACTGTGAAAGAAGCGAGTAGGCCATCATATATCTGGACACCATTGGCGATTGCATGGTGGCAGGACGGCAGACGAAAACAAAATGATATGCAGATGGAGAACATGTGTTCTGGAGCCCTGATAGATAATCTCAGATATCTGGTCCCTAACTGGTAAGTATATCATTACTTGTATTTATTTCTTTTATTTGCGAAACATTTATATGTCATTTATGTTTACTCAATGAAACCTCATAACAACCCTATAAATATAGGTACTTTTATTATTCCCATTTTACAGTTGGGGCAACAATGAGGTTAAGCAATTAGCCCACAGTTACACAGCCGGTAAGTAGCAGAGCCAAGGATTCAAAACCAGGTACCCTGACTTCAGACTTTCTAACCAGTACACTGTGCTGTTTGTTGGAGAGAAAGTAATGCTTTTTAATACTATGGTTTGATCTTGAAGGACCTCAACAGGACTCTGTCAAAGATTTGTTTATTCTCATAAATGTAAATGCAAGCTAAAAGCAGTCATAGCATTTACAAGTATCCATTTCCATTATTGCTGATGGTTAATTAATTCATTCAGGTTGTTAGGTATTAGGGATGCAAAGATGAATTAGATGTGGTTTCTGCCTTCAAAAAACACATGGTATAGAGGGGGAATAAAACAAGTATATGAAATGCTTCAACAGAGTGTGATAAATTCTAGAATAGCAGTATATATAGCCTATCGTGTGCGCACAGACACTGGACATTTAAATCATAGTGCAGGAGGGAAAATTTCCCAAAAAGTGTTACATTTAGCTTAGGTCTTGAAGGATAAATAGGACTTACATAGAGCATTGTAGGCAGAGCGAACAGCCAAGGCAAAAACAACAGTGAAGGGAAGTATAACACTTCCAAGGACCTGCAGATTGTTCATTAAGACTAGGATATCAGGTGTACATGAGGAAGAGGTGAGGTTAAAGACTTAGAGGCAAAATCATGAGACTTGAATAATAAATCAAGGTGCTTGACCTTTGTCCTGAACACCGTAGGTAGGGGTTGAAGCTTCAATCAGAGAGACATGTGAATGTATTTTTAAAAAAATAATTCAGACAAACACGAAGGATAGAATGGATTAAATATATAGATATATTTTTAAACTATTGCAATAACCCAGGTAACAAGTTATGGAATCCTAAACTGAGGCAATAGCCATGTGAATGGATAAGAGGAGAAAAACTAATACAAGCAGATGTGTTAGATGTATCATATACAAGAGAAAGTGATCGTGTATATTTAGGAAGGGGGTAAGAGGGGTTTTCCAGGAGAGTGTTGGCCAAATCCTAGTTTGGGAAACAGCTGCATTAGAGTGGCTTTAAAAATATACTGCCCTAGTCTTCACCTCTATAAATCCTGATTTGGGGCCTGGGGTGGCATCTGGGAATCTGTATTATTTGAAAGTCTTTGAGTTCATTCTGCAATGTAACTAGGATTGAGACCCATTATAACTTCAAAGTGTGGGCTAGATGACTAAGAGATAACTAATTTGATAACAAATGTTGAAGGAGATTTTTGGCCGAGGGAGACAAAGGATGGGTGTACTTTTAGACCTGTGAGAAACTGTGGGAAATCTGGATTGAACTAGGTATATAGGTTTGGAACTCAGAGGAGAGATTATGTTTGGAAATAGATGGTGGTAGATGAAGCCATTGGGTTTGCGTGGCCATCCTGGAAGAATATATAGAATGACGAAAGAGGTGGCTGGGCATTTAGGAATACTAGTATAACTTAGGAAGTGATCTAAGGAAGGAGAGCAAATTGAAGACACTGACAAGGACTCTTCAGAGAAGGTAAGAAAATGTGACTGTTGTCATAGAAACCAAAAGAGGGGAGATCCATAGAAAGGAGTTGTCAACATTAGCAAAAGTTGCAAACATTCAAGTAGGGTAAATAAGAACAGAAAAGTATCTACTAATATATAAGATGGTGGCCCTGGTGACCTATGAGAGCAGATTTAGTGTATAGTTTAGGAGGAATGATGATGGTAGGTTGAAAGGGAGAAGGTGTGTAAGAAATTAGAAAGCCCAAGTATAAGCTGCCATTAAGAAATTTGGCAATAAAGGGAAAATGAGCAAGAATAATGGCTAGTAGTTTCAGGGAAAGGATTTTTTTTTTATTCTAGATTTTTATTTTTTAGAGAGAAAGGAAGGGAGGGACAAAGAGGGAGAGAAACATCGATCAGTTGTCTCTCATATGCCCCCAACCAGGAACCTGACCCACAACCCAGGCATGTGCCCTGACTGGGAATCTAACCGATGACACTTTGGTTCACAGGCTGATGCTCACCCCACTGTGCCACACCAGCCAGGGCAAGAATTTTCTCTTTAAATAGAAGAGACTTGAGCATGCTAACAAGAAGAAATTGGAGATAAAAAGACATGAACCTTATAGGAGAGAGGATAGCCAATGAAATAACCCTTTAAGGAGGCCAGAGTTAGGAGAATCTAGAGTATATTTGGAGAGATTAGCTTTGGTTGAGAAAGACAACTCTTCCATTAAAATTAAAATATAGGCAGGATGGGAATGGATACAAACGAGACTTTGGTATTAGAGGTAGAAATCAAAGAAGTTCTTTCCTGATAGTTTCTATTTCCATAGTGAAATGGAAGAGGCCATCTGCCTTGCCTAGGAAGATGGGGGTCACAAAGAAAATTGTCTGCCAGGTAACAAGTTCCTCAGTAACTCTGATAGAATACCCAGCACAATGTCTTCTGTGTAATATTAAATACATTTGGGTAGCCAGTAGCCAAACAAACAAATAAATGTTCACCTTTAAGTGATAATATATGCTCATAAGAATAGAATGAATGAAGTAAAATATATGCCCGTAGAAATAGAAAGTGAAAACAAAGTATGAAATATGCTGGTTTAAAGTAGACATTAAAATTAAAGATTGCATCAAGAGAAGACTGGAATACATAAGGCCTTATTGAGGAACATTTAACGTAGTCTTCATACATTTGCATTAAAGGATTAGTTTTTAGTTCATGCAAAACAGTTTGGATACACCATCATATTGGACCTGATGTTCCTTTGCTCTCAGCATTTATTTGAAGAAACACAAGCTAGGCCCTTGATACCCTTGGTATAATAATAAAAGCAAGCAAGATAGTCTATGGGGTTTCCTTATCTCCACTTTCTTCCAGGGCCATTCATCCAGTAGGAACCACTGACACATGGTCAAAGACCTATGGAAACATTCAAAAACTAAAAAAAAAAGATAATGGTTCCAGAATATGAAAATAAAACTGCAAAACTAAAACTAATAACATCCTGTCAATTTCATAAACTGTCAAATTTAGTATTCATAAAGTTGTCATTGACCCTTAAAAATAATTGGATGGTTTTTCTCACTTCAAAAGAAACTCATGATATGCATAGTGATTTTTCAGAAATCTAATAGCTAAATAATTTACTCATAGCAAAAGAAGTTTAAATCAAGAACATAAAATCATAACTCTGTGTGTGGGTGTGACATGGGATGATGTATCACATATTAAAATGTCTGATTCATTGAAATAAGAGGTTTAGGACCTCATACTCTTAAAAAGACCTGCCTTCTATTCTCCCTCACAAGTAAACAGTGTGTCCCAGTTGTTTCTAATATAATTTATACCTTCCCAAAGTTCAGGAACTCATTCACTTTATTATGCTTGTTCTCCCAGTTATGTACCATTCTATCTCTCACTGAAAAATAGAAATTTTTGCCCCCCAAAAAAGAAATTAGTGAAAAATTTAGGATCCTTATCAACATCTCATATATGTTTAAGGGAAACACAGAAACTAAAATTCCTTTAGTTGTTTTTAGAATATACGAGAGGACTGGTTCCTGAGTCTGAAAAGACAATTACATATAATGTTCAGATCATCTACATTCTTCCAAAACCTGTCCCCTACTCTCCTGTAGGAGACCCGGAGAGTCTGAGGCATTCACACTGTGCTAACACTCTCCCTGCATCTCCCCTTCCGACCTGCAACCTAAGTAAGGTAAGGTGGTTTATAATAGGGGATGCTATCCTGCTATGGCCTCATGGCCCAGAAAAGTTCTTTGTCACATAGAATTACGTCATGGGATGGAAGTGGAGTATCTGGATATAGCAGAATGGCAGAGAGCATGCTGGATGGGGACAGCACTATCAGAGCACTAGGAATTTACCCCGAGGGCAATATATGGTGAAGGAAAGAGAATAGAAAAGGGAGCTAAAAGAAACCAAGTGAAAAAAACAATGTGAGCTTTTGACATAGGATCCTAAATTTTTGTCTTTTCATGTATCATCATCTTTGTGTGATATTGATTGAATAATATATGAGAGAAATAGCAGAGATTTTTTTTTTTGAGCTAGAAAAAACAGTGTGGACATTGATGGTCTTTTGAAATTGATAAATTTAATACTTTCTATGAACCATATTATTTTTACACTTAAATGCTAGTGGAAGCCATTCAATTCACTGAAAAAAAGTATATGTGATAAATAATCATGTACTCAATTTTAAAAATAAATTGACTAGAGAGAGCTTTAAATTCACATTCTGATCCTTGTTTCCACTCTGCCCCAGCAGTCTACATTGCATTAAAAAGGTACTTTGTGGCTTTTAATTTTTTTGGTGTGAAAATTAGACTAGGTCCTGATGTCTAACATTCAGTTCCCCAAGCCTGATATGGATCAACTGACCCCAGATGTCAGGTTTTTTTTTAAGAATATCATTTTTTTAATTGTTGTTCAAGTACAGTTTTCTGCCTTTTCCCCCCAACACAGCCCAACACCCCAGCCCTCCCCACCCCCCTCCCGTTTCCATCGCCCCCCTTATTGTCCATGTGTCCTTCATAATTGTTCCTGCAAACGCTTCACCCTTTTCCCCTGAAATTCCCTCCCCTCTCCCCTCTGATCACTGTCAGCCTGTTTCCAATTTCAGTGTCTTTGGTTATATTTTTCTTGTTTGTTTGCTTTGTTGATTAGGTTCCTGTTAAAGGTGAGATCATATGGTATTTGTCCCTCACCGCCTGGCTTATTTCACTTAGCATAATGCTCTCCAGTTCCATTTATGCTGTAGCAAAGGGAAGGAGCTTCTTCTTTCTTTCTGCTGCATAGAATTCCATTGTGTAAATGTACCATAGTTTTTTGACCCACTCATTTACTGATGGGCACCTAGGTTGCTCCCAGCACTTGGCTATTGTAAATTGTGCTGCTATGAACATTGGAGTGCATAGGTTCATTTGGATTGGCGTTTCAGGGTTCTTAGGATATAATCCTAGCAGTGGATTTGCCACGTCAAAAGGCAGTTCCATTTTTAGTTTTCTGAGGAAATTCCATAGAGTTAATGGTTGCACCAATCTGCAATCCTACCAACAGTGCACTAGGGTTCCCTTTTCTCCACAACCTCTCCAGATGAAATTTTCAGCAATATTAATTAACTAGGAAGTATGAACCATTATTATGGCAATAGGACCTAACCAGTCTGGCTGCTGCTCCTTCTGTGTGACTGATTGCCTTCTAAGTGCCATATTAACAGTCTTGGATCATTGCCCAATTTAGTTTTAATGCAGTTGATTATATAAATGTGAGCTTTTCACACTTATTTTTTATTAAAATCATATCATCATAAAAGAATATAGATATAAATCAAATTGCATATTTTTCAAGTATGCTTCAAATATGAGTCATGTCTGGTTCTCATATGGTAATCTTGAACTTTCTTCAATTCCTCTTTATCATACATTTAAAAATGCCTGGGGCCCTCACACATCTGGGAGTTCTGATCATGAGACTTTCTGTCTAAAAAACTTGGACCTCTACAATTCTGTGATTTATTCAAAGATCTTTATAGTTTTATTTTTTTACCTAAAACAGTAATATAAAGATGTCTTTTAACTTATGCCTGAATAATCAATTATATGTTTAAATTGTTTTAAAGATTTATTTTTCTCCTTTTTAAATAGGAATTTACTGACTGACAATGGCAGAAAAAATTGTAGAGAAGTTAGATAATCTTAATGAGTATGCAAAGATTCTTTTGGCCAGAAGAATAAAGGTTTGTGAAATAAAAGCTAAAATTTAATTTAATTATTAAAAGGTTGTCATTTCAAATGTGAATGATTATTTTACTTTTTAGTTATTATGAAGATATAAATTAATTTTTAAAAATAAGTATATTAGTTGAAAAAATCATCTATGTAGGTGGGTACTATAAAGAATTAATTTGACACAAGGTAATTTCTAGATAATTACCATACTAGGTTATGATGTATTTAAATTGCTTAAGATTTTTAAAAATCCTAGGTAGTCAAATAGTAACTGTGACTACACCTATTGTTCTTACTGATATGTTAAACATATTAAAATTTAGTTACTTGGTTTATTAAAAGGAAGAAAATATTTGATATAGTTACCAAACTAGAAATAACTAAAGTTCATAGAAATTAATTAAAGTAAAAAGGTAAGACTCCTATGAAGTTCAATAAATGAATAATAATGAACAATAAATAATTGTTCAGTGAGGAATATAGTCCTCAAAAACCAGATTTTTAATACATATGAACAATTTAACTTGGTTATGCAAAGACTTCCAAAATACATAAGTGTGTGAATAAATAAGGCATAGATAAGAGCATGCAGTCTAAGAAATCAAGGAAGACACCACAGAGAGGAACTCAAGGGAATGAACATATTTATGAAGATAGATTGCCTCTATTTGCTTTTTTAATGACCAAAAAAGGAGATAACAATACGTAAACCAGTTTGGAAATCAATTTTTAAATACTTTTTTTAAATTTTGAAATGATTGTAGACTTACAGGAAGTTATAGAAGCAGTATAAAAAGCCCCATGTGCCTTCCCCCAGTTGCTCCCACTGGGAACACCTTACATGGGGCTGCGTCTCTACTGCAGTGCTGGTTACACACACCTGTGATGGGGTAAAATTATGCAGTATCAAAACCGGTGTGAGCCATAACTGGTATCCACAACACTGATATATGACTGTTAATCAGAATCCAGAATTGATTCAGTTTTCACCATTTTTAACCAGCATTCATTTGGTTATTTGTATATTTAGTTTCATGCAGTTTTATCAAAATACAGCACATTTCCATCACCATAAAGGAACTCCTTCATGTTATTTCCTTGGATTTGTATCCATGTCTCCACCTCATTCCTCATTTCTGTCCCTGACAATGGCTAATCTGATCTCCATCTCTATAGTAATTTTGTAATTTGGACAATTTTATATAAATGGCATCATTCAGTATGTAATATTTTGACATTGATTTTTCACTAAGCATAATGCCCTTGAGGTCCATCTAAGATCTTACAGGAATCAATAGCTTTATTATAATAAATAATATATAAATTTTATTGCTAAGTAGTATTCTATACTATGGATATACAGAGTTTCAATCACTCATACCCGTTGAAGGACATTTGGTTGTTTGCAGTATCTTGCTTTTAAAAATAAAACTGCTCAGAGGGTCCCGGTTCGATTCCCAGTCAGGGCACATGCCTGGGTTGCAGGCCAGGTCCCCAGTGAGGGCCATGCGAGAGGCAACCATACATTGCTGTTTCTCTCCCTCTCTCTCTCCCTCCCTTCCCCTCTCTCTAAAAATAAATAAAAAATAAAATCTTTAAAAAAAAATAAAAATAAAATAAAAATAAAGCTGCTAAAAATATAAGACAAAATAAAGTTGCTGTGAATATTTGTGTACAGGTTTTTGAATAAACACTTCTCTGAAGTGAATGCCCAGCAGTGCGGGTGCTGGTGCAGTCTCTGTTTCTGAAGCTGAATGAGGTCAAGCCCACAGGGTTTGGTTGAGTTCCCCCTCTTTGAGCCTCAGCCTGGAGGCTGTCCCCAGGAAGTACGCTGGGCTGCAGTGGGGTTTGCCGCATTTGTTTCCCTTTCTCAGGGATCGTGGTCCTGCTCAGCTGGTTTTCTCATGCCTGCTTACAGTTGTTTTTATATATTTTGTTGCAGAAAAACAATCTTCAGGGTTTCATAAAGAAAAAGACTTCTGTTGCACCCCTAACATTTGATTTTCAGTTGGAATCTGAAGAGGCTATTATTGCTAAATCCACGTCTATGATAGCATCAAAGAGCACAGAAAACAAGTCACATGGTATTAAAGGAACAAAAAGGTAACCATCATAACTACTTCAAACTTTCAATTTGGAGCTTTAAGGCATTACTTCAGATTTGTCTTAGATTATGTAGTCTATATTAAAAGTCAGCTTTGTCAAACAAAGGTAAGTTTCATAGTGGTTATAAGTTATAACATACTAGATAAGCATCCAGAATATTCTTGTGCATAGACTATGTATTATAATACTGCACATGTTAATTACAGATAGTAATTATAACTCTGAACTTTTAACTTTTTCTTGAGCTGTATTATATTGCTGCAAATTAATGTCAGGATTTATTTCAAACTTTAACCAATGTACTGCTGTCAACTGATGGTTGTTGGCACCAATTCAATGCAATGGGAAGGAATGCAGTATGCAGTGCAGTGAGGAAAAAAACTTTATTCAGTGCAAATAACTCAACTGTGATACAGCACAGCTGTGAGAACAGTAAGAATGTAGATGAGCTCATAGTGTTGCAGCTCAATCATGAAGCAGCATAGCTGTGGAACAGCGAGGTGGCCCTGGGGCAAGGCAGCCCTGGGGCGAGGGCCCTTACTGGCCAGACAGCTCTGCTCTGCTCTGCCCTGCCCCACGTGCTCTTCTCCACTCTGGTTCTGCAAGACATCTTCAGTGTTTCAGCTCCAGCTGGGGAAACAGTCTTCAGGCTTTGGTAGAAAGAGAAAGTGCACTCTCAGAACCAGAGGGGAGCTGACTTACATAGAAAGAAGTCACTATTCCTGGTCCCTGATTGGTCTGTCCTCATGCAAATGAAGGTGCCAAATCCTAAACGTTTTTTGGGTCCAAAAGGTACTATCTTGATTGGTCAGAATGGAGCTGCTCTGACTGGTCAGCGAGGATGCTGATGGGGATGTAACTACAGCTCTGACTGGACAGGGAAATTCCAGTCCAATTGGTTGAAATACAATTCCAGGAACTCCTTTGTAAGGGCAGCTCAGCTGGCAGGAATACAGTGTGCCAGGCAGTTCAGTGCAGGCTTCTCCCTGTATGTGAAATTTGCATGAAAGGCCCCTGTGTAGAAACAGCTGCTAGGCTCTGTTTGCTAAAATCTGAGCCCAGCTAGGCACCGGGAGTCTTTCTTAGTAGGTATCTTCTTTCTCAGGGTCCGCACTGCAAGAAAAAGAAGAGGTCCACCAGAAAGTTAAGAAAGTTTCTTTGTGTACTTGCAAGGAATAGTCTGAGTATGTCATACCTGATCTTTCACTGGCACTGTATATGTATGTAATGCTATATAATCTTTCTAGGCATCAGAAATGTAAAGAGAGTCCAGACAAAAGAAATGCTGAGATGTAGAACCAATAGAACCTCTTTGAGTATCTCTTTTGTCCTCACTCTTGGCCTCTTAATTTCTTATTGCTTTTAGGTAGCTCTTAGGTGCCATTTTCCACATTTTTTAGTTGTTCTCAGGAGTATAGCTGATTCAAACTACCTAGTATTCTATTTCCAGAAATGAGACATAAATTGCTGTTTAATATAATACTAGATTTTACTCATACTTGAATAATTCTCATTCTGATACAACTTACTGTTTTTTTCTGGTGCTCTAAATCAAGTTCGAATAAAAAATCCTTGCAGATAACTTTTGCTTATCTTGGTACAATAGCTTTGCTATCACATGCCATTGTAATTTTCATTTATTGATTTTCTTCTATAAGTATTTATTAAGTGACTCTTGTACTCTGAAGATACAACAGCAACAGGGGAATATGCCTGTGTATTAAAGTTCAGTGTAAGGGGGGATTCAGTTAAGTGAATAGGCAAACACCAGTTGCTACAGAGATATTCCTAATGGGAGGATTTGCAAAAGTTTTCTAGAGGGGATGGGAGCTCAGGTGAGACCCAAGGAGTTAGTAAAGATATTCACTCTTTTAAATCAACAGATTTAAAAGAGGTAAATGTGTTCCAGGCCAAGGCAACAATATGAACAGAGGTTCAAAGAGAGGTAAAGGAAAGCCTACTTAATTTGAGGCACCAACAATAGTTCAGTGTTGCTGGACTTGAATGGGATATGGGGCAGGGACTAGAGAGGGGCCTAAAGAAGTGAAGCTAAAGAGGTAAGTAAAGGCCAGATCACCAAAGGTCAGGAAAGAACTTTGGACAACCTCCTAAACCAGTATGGAGCCACTGAAGGGTTTAAACAGGGCAATGCATATTCAGATTTGAATTTTAGAAATATCACTGAACAGCAAAAGAGGTCATTAAAAATTATGAGGGCTCTCCAGAAAACCCGACTCTTTACTAAATTCATATGATCTCCAGAAACTGCCTGTTCCAGGAAGCAACTCATCTTGCAGTCAGTCCTTTTCTAGTCATAACAGAATGACTGCTTAAATAACAAAGCATGAGGCAGAAAGTTTCTATCTTTATATCACCAAACTGGTTATGGTTACATCAGTTTAATTGTATAGATTCAGTTCCTCCAAATCTTGAGATGGAGCTCCTGGACTTACAAACTATGTTAATTATAACTAAGATACAAGTCTCCATCAGTGCTCACAAAACCTCACTGCAACACTGAACAAAGATGTCAATCTAATTCACACCACTTTCCGAGTTTTTGATTCGGTATGTGTTGGTGGGGGCCTGATAATTTGCATGTTTAGTAAGTTCCAGGTAATGCTGCTGCTGCTGCTCCTGGTACCACCCTGTGAGGTACTGCTGTACCTTATGTCCCACTGTAATAATGCTGCCTAATACCAACAGCTGTTCCATTCCTTTCCTTAGCTTGCTGAAGATCCTAGCAACACTCAACCTGGAGCTGATTGATGAAACCTGCCCAAGTTTATTTGTAGCTGAGCTTTGCTTTCAGAGTAGTAATTTCCACCCCAACGGCACATTAGTATTACCTGGGGAGCTTTAAAATAATTGGATTCTACTTTAATTGACTTGGAGTGCAGCCCAGGCATCACTATTTTTAAGGTCTCCCAGATGAGTCTTATATAAAGATAGGATTGAAAACCATTAAAATTCTTTGTCAGTGACTCCCACAGACATCTTTTCTCTGTTATTATTAGCTCTGAATGTCTGCACTTTTCTTGGATAAATGGTAACTGATAAAGGTGATAGCCTCTATTACCTAGAAATATCTTCCTAGGATTACTTTTCTGATAATCAGAGAGTTTTATAATCATTCAAAAATATCTCTCAGTCCTTTGCTTTTAATTTTTATATGGCTTTAATATTTCTTAATAAACACCACACCTATTCTTTTCTGTAGCTGCTTGTAATTGGATCTTTTACAAAAGGGGCATACTCTTTAACAAAAAGTTCCTTTAAAAAATCGCCTGTAATAGAAAATTTTAGGCTCCTGGTCAAGATGGGGGTGTAGGTAAACATGGCTCATCTCTTTGCACAACCACAGCAACAATTACAACTAAGCTACAAAATAACAATCACCCTGAATCATCAAAAATCAAATTATATTGAAGTCAGACAACCAAGGAATTAAATAAGTCACATTCATCCAAACTGATTGGCTGGGAGGTGGGGGGAGCGATGCAGAGATGTGGAGATGTGGAATGGGCTGGTCCCACATCCACATGTGGTGGACAAAAATCAGGAGGGATACCTCAGGAGGAAGGTATCCCAGCCCCACACCAGACCATCCAGCCTAGGGTTCCAGTACCAGGAAGATAAATCCCCATAACTTCTGGCTGTAAAAACCAGTAGGGTTTGGGGTGGCAGAAGAAACTGCAGTATTCTCAGGTGTCTCCTCTTAAAGGGTCCACAATGGACTTAGGCCATACGCAGACTTACTCCTTCTGGGCCCCATTACCGGGGCAGCGGTTGGAAGGGCATCAGTGGCATACAGAAAGAAACTGAAGTGTCTGGCATCAGGGTGAGTGCCAGGGGACAGCATCCTCCTAGACAAAACTCCAGAGGCCAGGCACTGGTATTATCCCTTTTCTCAGCCCTCCCCCACACAGTGACACAGAGCAGTGGCCCCATATCAGAGACTCTATCAACCTGGTTCACACAGCTTTCCCTACCCTAGTGATTATCTAAGGCTCCATCCTATCCAATTTACTGGTGTGCTTTTCTATAATAGACCAGGCTACTAAGACAGGAATTCAAAGCAGTTCTACCTAATACATAGAAACAAACACAGGGAGGCTGCCAAAATGAGGAGACAAAGAAATATGTCCCAAATGGAAGAACAGAAACAAACTCCAGAAACAGAACTAAATGAAATGGAGACAAACAATCTATCAGCTGGAGAGTTCAAAATACTGGTTATTAGGATGCTCAAGGAACTCATTGGGAACTTCAACAGCATAAAAAAGACCCAGGCAGAAATGAAGTTTACACCAAGTGAAATAAAGAAAAATTTATAGGGAACCAACAGTGAAGGGGATGAAATCAAGAATCAAATCAATGATTTAGAACATAACAAAAAATAAGCACTCAACAAGAACAGCAAGAAGAAAAAAGAATCCAAAAAACAAGGATAGGCTAAGGAGCCTCTGAAACAACTTCAAGTGTATGAACTTTTGAATCATAGGGGCACTGGAAGGAGAAGAGAAAGAGCAAGAAATTGAAAACTTACTTGAAAAAATAACGAAGGAAAACTTCCCTATTTGATGAAGGAAATAGACATAAAATTCCAAAAAGCACAGAGTCCCAAACAAGATGGACACCAAGGGGAACACAAGACACATCATAATTAAAATGCCAAAGGTTAAAGAGAGAATCTTAAAAGCAGCAAGAGAAAAGCAGAGAGTTACCTACAAAGGACTTCCCATAAGACTGTCAGCTGATTTCTCAAAAGAAACTTTGTAGACTAGAAGGGACTGCCAAGAAGTATTCAAAGTGATGAAAAGCAAGGACCTACAACCTAGATTACTCTATCCATCAATGCTATCATTTTGAATTGAAAGGCAGATAAAATGCCTCCCAGGCCAGGTAAAACTAAAGGAATTCATCATTACTAAGCCATTGTCATATGAAATGTTAAAGGGACTTATTTAAGAAAAAGAAGATCAAGACTATGAACATTAAAATGGCAACAAATTCACAACTATCAACAACTGAATCTAAAAGTCAAACTAAACATACAAGCAGAACCAGAACAGAATCATAGATACGGAGATCATTTGGAGGGTTATCAGCTGGGAGGGGGAAGGAAGGGAATAGGGGGAAGGGTAGAGGGATAAAGAAATACACATTGGTAGGTATAGAATAGACAGGGGGATGTTAAGAATAATATAAGAAATGGTGTAGCCCAAGAACTTATATGCATGAGCCATGGACATGAACTAAGGGGAAAGATTGCTGGAGGTGATGGAGGTGTACTGGGGGAAGGGGGAAGGGGGGAAAATTAGGACAACTGTAATAACATAATCGATTATATATATATATATGTATATGTTTTTTATGGGTAGGTAGCAGTTTAATAGGTCAGGGAACTTGCATACAGTGCTTGTCTACAGTGCATTGCAAAGATGAATTGATCTCTGCATTCATCCAACAGAATCTTAAAAGTTTATATAGAGACCTTAACTGGGTTCAGTCACATATTCAATACAGATGGCCTCAAAGATGCCTTACTTTCTCAAGCCTATGTCCTTGGAACAGCTCCCACTGTGAACAGCTGTGTAGGTAGAGTGTACATTCCAAGGACAGAGGAGGAGGTGAGGAGCCTTCAATTGCCTGGGTCCAACTCAATGGTCAACCAGCAATCATGTCCTCTTGTTTACTTCCTCCAACAATTTCCCTGGCTGGTGTGGCTCAGTGGATTGAGTGCAGCCTGCAAACCAAATGGTCCTCAATTCGATACCCATCAGGACACGTGCCTGGGTTATAGGCCAGGTCCTCAGTAGGGGGTGCGTGAGAGGTAGCCACACATTGATGTTTCTCTCCCTCTCTCCCTCCCTCCCTTCCTCTCTTTCTAAAAATAAATAAAATCTTTTTTAAAAATTCCCTGTGATTTAACATAAATATTTTTTTTAAAAAAAGAAAGACAAAAAAAAGAGAGATGAAGTGATTTCTTTGTTAGCTGAGCATTCAGTACTGAATTATCATGTGAAAATGGCAATTTTACCATGTATAAAGTAGAAAAAAATAGAAAATAAGTTAGAGGTAAGAAGATAAAGCATTTTTTTAGACTTAATGGAGTCTTCTCATTAGAAGAATGTTTTCCTAAAATATATATTCACACTGATACCTGTCAAAATATTCCTTTTAGAAATATTTTTATGACAGAAGGATGAACTTACACACTGAAAACATAATTAAATATGGTTAGAGAATGCAACTGCAGCCTACAGTGTAATTTAATTGGTTGAATTCCTTCTTCCTTTAGTTCAATACATGTCTTAAACTCTGTGTGACATTAGCCTGGCATAGAGATTAAGAGGATGGCATTTATAGACCAGTTGCAGGTTTGTATCCTAGCTTTGCTTCCTAGTAGCAGTGACCTTGGACAAGTTACATAACTTCTTTGTGCTTCGGTCTCCTCATCTTTTACAGTGGGGATAATAATAATATGTATACCACAGAGTGGTTGTGTGAGTTAAATGGATTAATATATGCGAAGAGCTGAAAACTGCCCATGCAGTAGGCACTCAGAACAGCAACAGAGACTGATTTCTCGATGACTGAAGGGAGTTAGACTTGCCAATACCTGGGGGAAGAATATTACGGGCAGAGAGAAGAGCAAGGGCAAAGGTCCTTAACTTGGAGCTTAAGTTCCTTGTCTTCAACCAAAACAGCTGGCAAATTTACTGTGCCTCCATGTGGAGGTGAGGGGTGAGTGGGAGTGCACAGAGGCCAGAGAGAGGAATTTAACAGAAATTCCTTTACTTAGAAATATGAGATTTGGGGGAAATTTTTCTGTCTTCCAGTGAGAATTTTAAATTTTATTTCAGTTTGACAAGAAACAATGGAAGGGAAATGACAATCACGGTTATATTTTACAGGTGTCGCCCTGGTTGTTGGGGGCAAGAGTGACAGCCCAGAGAGCAGACAGAAGGTTAGAGGCATCCAGTAGTTCAGACAAGAGATGAAGGGTCTTCGACTAGAGTGGAAGCAATAAGGAAAGAAGTGGTTGGATCTGGAATGTATTTCAAAGAAAGAGCTAGTGAGATTTGCTGACAGATTGGGAAAGGGGAATGAGAGAAAGAAATCAAAGATGACTGCAGAGTTTTGGGCCTAAGCCACTGGTTGAATGGAAATGGGGAAGCCTATAAGGAACAGATTGGGAGGGAGGTGAAAGCAAGAATTTAGTTTTGAATGTGTTAAGTTGCAGATGGCTATAACATATCTAAATGTAGAAGTCATGCAGCAGTTGGGAATATAAATCTGGAGCTCAGGGAAGTTTGGGGTCTAGACTGTGCATCTGGGGACATCAGCCTACAGGTGATATCTAAAGGTATGGGACTGGGTGATATCAACTATGGATGAGTGTCTGAGGCCTGAGGACAAACTCATAAGCATTTAGAGATCAGAAATAGCATGACTTATATACCATTAACTTTCTTACATACCATCAATAGTCAGTTAAAAAATTCTGTGGAAGAAAACTCCTGTTTACTGTAAGCAAACGCTGTGACCTGGTATCTGAACTGATCCTAACTCCATGTTCCACCACTGTGACTGAAGTCTGGCAATGTCCCCAGTATCTCATGTAACAATGTTCCAGCACATTTTCCTAAAAGGGTTAATTAGCTCCTGAACAATAGTTTCCTGAAGTACCTTCCATTTTATGACAACAGCAGTTTCCTGTCTCTCTACTTCAAATAAATATCACTAATATTTTCAGCTCCTGCTTAATCGGTCCCAATATTTTACATTTTGTACTAAAATATATCAATAAAACAACATCTAAATCTTTATAAATGGGACTTTAACACATTTGTCCAAATTTATTTTTTAGATTGGTTTTATAAATTTTCTGATTATTTTAATTGCATTAATTTTATTTCTTCCAGGTACATCTCCTATGAAAATAAGCCTGAACCTGCAAAGAGTAATTTAAAAAAATTAAACTTAGGACCACACTTTGTGCCAACAAATATAAAAAATCAAGAGGGCAAAGCAATAGGTAATGCTTTATGTAATGTATTTATTTCTCCTTTGATTTATTAATGACTGTTTTTATTATATACTTTAGTATTTATTAATTTGTATTAAGTTTCTTGATAAATTGATGACTCTGTTGAAAGCATTTGCTTGAAAGTATATGGGTTATAACTGAAGTGTGAAAGATTTTAGTAAGCTATAAAAAAGAATTTCTTAAGAGGAAGAGATGTTAAATATCAGAATAGATAATTTATATCATTCAAAAACTGGGAATATATTTGTATGTTTATTTATTTTTCCAGAAAGAAAATCTCTGAGTTTCCTTTCAGTTCAACCCTAAGAGTTTCCTTGTTATTGTTTCTTTAAATCAATCAAGTGTAGACATCTTGCTTAAGAATCTTACTTTTCAGTCATGTAATTAATTAATACTTGTACTATTACCCATTACATGGTCAATTGTTATAATGTTCCATGTATGCTTCAAAATAATGTCTATTCTGCAGTTGTTCAGTGAAGTATTATATATATGTATATGTATATATCTTTCAAAACAAATTTGTTCATTGTGTTTAACTCTTCTATATCCTTACTGATTTTTCTGCTGGCTTGTTCTGTCAATTACTGAGAACTTTTAAACTTACTATCTTATTTGTAGCATTGTCAATTTTTGTTTTACATATTTTTAATATAGTTTAGGCCATGTTACTAATTGCATAACATTTTACAATTATTTATATATCTAGTGAATCAAACCTTTTTCATTTTAAAATGGCTTACATCTTATCCAATATTGCAGTAGTTACACAGCTTTCTTTTGACTAACATTTGTATGGTATACTTTCTCCATTATTTTATTATTACCTTTCTATAACATTATGATCTAGATTTATCTCTTATAAACATCAAGTTGCTAGATTTTAAAATCTATTCTGGTAATCCTTGTCTTTGAATGGAGCATTTAGTTCATTTATATTTAATGTAATTAGCAAAATCTATGGATTTAAATTTGCCATCTTATTTTGTACTTCTTATCTCTCCTGTTGACTCTATGCTGCTTCTTCTGCTATCTCATGTCTTCTTTAAGATTTAATTTAAAAAATTTTAAACTTTTCTCCTTTAGTAATTTGGAAATGATATCATCTCTTTTCTTTAAATTATTACACTAGAAATGACAATATGCATCCTTTCAAAATCTAATGTTACGTTCCTTCTGGACAACAAAAGCATCTTAGAACTGTAATTATTTTACACCCATACTGAGTTTTATATTATCACTAAACTCCAAAGTCTCATCTAGATATCATCTAAATCGAATATAGGTAAGACCCAAGGTGAGTCTTCGTCCTGAAGCAAAATTTGTCTCCAGCTGTAAACCTGTGAAACCAAGCAAATTATGTGCTTCCAAAATACAAAGATGGGGCAGACATAGGATAGATGTTCCCATTTTAAAAGAGAGAAATAAAAACAAAGTAAGGGGTGATGGGTCTCAACCAAGTCTAAAACCTAGTAAGGCAAACTTCATGCGATTTTAAGGCTCAAGGCTAATTCTCTTTGGCTCGATGCTCTTTCTTCTGGACCGACCCACTGGGACCGAGGTCCTGCCACCGCAGCTCTGCGGGGTGGAGTCATACCCGCCCCGACCCAGAACTCTGCGAGGCAGGGATCCCACTTCTCCAACGTTGCCCAGTGAGAGTCATATGCCCGAGGCTTCAGGCTGCCCACCCTACGGCTGTGGGTGGAAGCTATCAGGCCTGTTGCAACTGAGAAAATGGCCTCCACTTTTGAAACTGAAGAGGCGGCCCTGATTGTCTGGAAATTGTCTGCACAGTCATTCTTCCCTTGTCTTGAAGAACAGCACATGTTTGCAACAAACAGGTCTATGGTCCCATCCTGTGAAACCTAAGAAGTCCAGTAGTCCTTCATTTTATCGCGTCTCCGTCCGCTTCCATTCAAACTGGCAGCATCTCTGCGGGGGCGGCTGACTAGATCTGTGGTTTGCACCGAAACCCATCTCCTTTCAGACGGCCAGTCTCTCCTACCCTTAGTGTTTGCTTTTGAACATGCTTTCTCATTTTTTGTAATATGGACAAGCTGAGAATTTTCCAAGTCTTTGAGTTCTGGTTCTTTTTTGCTTAGCAATTTTGTCTTCAATCCATTTCACTCTTCTCACATTTTACTACAGTCAGAAAGGAGAGACCAAGCTGCTTCTTCAATACTTTGCTTAGAAATCTTGGCTAAGTATTCAATTTCATTGCTCACAAGTTCTACCTTCCACAAAACACTAGAACACAAACACAATTCAGCCAAGTTCTTGATTACTTTATCACAAAGCCTTTTCTCCATTGTCGGAGAGTGTGTTCCTCATTTCTGTCTGAGACATCATCAGAATGGCCTTGCCCATCCACATTTCTGCCAACATTTCTGCACATGATTATTTGTGTATTCTCTAAGAAGATGGAAGTTGTTTCTATAGCTCCCCGCTTTCTTTCTTAGTTCTCACCAGAATTGCCTTTAAAGTCCCTTCATGGCCATACTGGCTTTTTCTAGCATGCACATCAAAACTCTTTTTGCCTGTAGCCATTACCCAGTTTCAAAGCCACTTCCATATTTTTAGGTATTAGTTCCAGCAGTATCCCACTTCTCAGTACCGATTTTTTGCCTTAACTCAGACTACTACAACAATCTACTATAGCCTGGGGTTAAACAACAAGTACTTATTTCTCACGGTTGTGGAGG
>PVJI01020256.1:0-29259 GCA_004026765.1 Micronycteris hirsuta | reverse complement strand
AAAACAGCCAGATCTGACAGAAAATCAAATTGAGAGGAAGTCCGACAACCAAGGAATTACAGAAGATACATTCATCCAGTCTGGTGAGCTGGGAGGAGCAGGGCGGAGGGAGAGCGCTTGGCGACTCTGCGGCGAGCTGGTGAGCAGACGGCAGGAACGCGGTTAGAGGGGGTGCCTGACCAAGACAGTGGTACCTGACCAAAGCGCAGCCATCGCCTGGCTCATTCGGACCCAGCAGGGCCAAGACTGGTGGACTGGGCAGGTCCGCATTCACATGCAGACAAACCGGGAGAGAATGCAGGGCGCATTCCATTGGCGCAAATTGAGAGCACCTGTGGGGATGAAGTTGGCTACGGGAGGAACTCCCGACCTCATAGGAGAGTTCGTTGGGGAGACCAACGGGGGGCTGGAACTGTGCGGCCCGTCCACCAACCCCGGAGCAACCCCCGGAGCCAGTGCAGAGGGGCTCGAATTGCTTGCGGGGGGCGGTGTGGGTGCAGAGAGGGAGCAGGCACCATTGTGCTCTCAGATCCCGCCCCCACAGGCTACATCACAGCACAACTACCCTGACTTTCCCTGCCCAGGTGAACCCCAAGGCTCCACCCTCCTTATGGCAACAGGCGCACTGAGGGGAAAAAATGGCCCAAAGAAAGGAACAGATCAAAGCTCCAGAACTAACCGACCAAGAGTTAGACAACCTATCAGATGCAAAGTTTAAAACCCTAGTAATCAGGATGCTCACAGAATTCGATGAAAAATTATCAAAATTGCTTGAATAAATGAGGAGAGGTCTGCAGGGAACCAATAGGGATAAGAAGGAAACTGGGACTCAAATCAACAGAGTGGACCAGCAGAAAGAAAAAAACATCCAACCAGAAAAGAATGAAGAAACAAGAATTCAAAAAATGGAGGAGGGGCTCAGAAACCTCCAGGACATCTATAAATGGACCAACATACGGATCATAGGGCTGCCAGAAGGAGAAGAAGAAATCTAAGGAATTGAAAACTTATTTGAACACATAATGATGGAGAACTTCCCCAAGCTGGTGAAGGAAATAGACTTTCGGGAAGTCCAGGAAGCTCAGAGAGTCCCAAAGAACTTGGACCCAAAGAGGAACACACCAAGACACATCATAATTACATTACCCAAGATCAAAGATAAGAAAAGGATCCTAGAAGCAGCAAGAGAAAAGGAGACAGTAACCTACAAAGGAATTCCCATAAGACTGTCAGCTGATTTCTCAAAAGAGACCTTACAGGCAAGAAGGGGCTGGACAGAAGTATTCCAAGTCATGAAAGGCAAGGACCTACATCCAAGAATACTCTATCCAGCAAAGTTTTCATTTAGACTGGAAGGGCAGATAAAGTGCTTCTCAGATAAGGTCAAGTTCAAGAAGTTCATCACCACCCAGCCTTTATTGTATGAAATGTTAAAGGGAGTTATACCTTTGATGGAGGAATATCAACAGGGGAGTGGTAGGGGGAGAGAGGGGGAAAAGGTGCAGAGAATAAGTAGCATAAATGGGAGGCAGAAAACAGACAGGGGGAGGTTAAGAATAGTATAGGAAATGCAGAAGCAGAAGGACTTATATGTATGACCTATGGACAAAACTAAAGGGTGGAGAAAGCGGGAGTAAGGGGGTGGGGGAAGGGGGGGAAGAGTGGGACAACTGTAACAGCATAGTCAATAAAATATAGTTAAAAAAGAAAGAAAATTTGTACCACTTAAAAACGGTGCTTACATTCTGAAGAAGAATTTAACCTAATAAGAACATTCACTATAGGATTTTTTTTTTTTTTTTTTTTTTGCAAAGATCACTACCCCTGAAAATTTTACTAACACTGAACTTGCTTTTAAAGAAATTAGTTGTCCTGCCCTGGCTGGGGGCTTAGTTGGTTGGAGCAATGTCCCATAGACCAAAAGTTTGCAGGGTCAATCCCAAGTCAAGACATAATTAGGTTGCATGTTCAATCCCCAGTCACGTGTGTACAGGAGGCAGTCAGCTGACGTTTCTGCCCCACATTAGTGTTTTCTTTCCCTCTCCCTCTCTTCCTCTCTGTCTAAAATCAATGCAAACGTATCCTTGGGTGAGGATTAAAGAAACTAAAAAGAAAAAATTAGGTGTCTTATTTTGCTGAGAAAACTTAGTTCTACTATTAGAAAACTGAAAAAATTCCCCTGTTTTTATTTATTACCACCCCAAACTTGTTTCTGGGCATTCAGACACAGTCTGAATAAAGTATGCCACACTTACAATCACCATGAATTTTAAACACAGACTTTACCAAAGCTATCAACAGTAAAAAGTGGAATTTATGATATGAAACCAGAAAAGACACCGGTGTTGGGGCTGCCTGTCACTACCAACCCCCATAAACAATGACAGTGATTGAATCTTTATGGCGCTTTATTCAGATGGCTGGTGATCTGAGAAGATGGTGGGTTCATACCCTAGCAGATTATCTTGTCTTTTCTTTCCAGCCAACGTTTTTATACCAGGGAATAAACAAGGTGTAGCGAGGGCTTTGAGACTCAGGGAGGATTAGGTGGAAGAAGCTGCAACATTCCTGTCCTGGGCGTTAGCTGTTCCCAGGGGCAGGTTGTCATCTGTCTCTCCCTGAAACACAAAGGCTGGGATGCCTCCAGTTGTCCCCAGGTGGTAATCTTTAGCAATGCCCCAGGAGGTCAGCTATTTTTACAGGAGCCAGGGCAGGCCTTATCTGTAGTTTCTGAAACAAAAGCTTTAACATATACTTTACTTGCTAGGCTTATAACTTTTTACCTTAAACTATAATTTTCCAACTCTTGAGTCCCCTATCAGAAACAAATCAGCTTTGTCAAGGAGCTGTCCTGCTCCCCAACACAATCTCACACCAGTGGTGCCTGACTTCATTTATGCTCATTTGCAATGCAGAAGGAGGACTATGGTTTGGGTTACAGAGAAGGACACATGGGCACCAGGATTAATGAAGCAGATTTTCAAACAATATTTTCTAGTATCAAAATTCTAGTCTTACAACTTCTGATGGGATTATATTCTGCCTTCAGTTTGGGGAAGTTCGTCTTTAAAGAAGTATTTTCATCTCCTCTGTTTAGCCGGTTGAATATGCAGGAGAGTCAGCCTTTATTGTTTCTCTAGCTAGTGATTATGTATATGATTATTAAAGAGGACTTTAGCTTCCAGTGATCTTAACCCTTTTATGAGTGCAAATTGATCACTTAACATTTTTAAAAAGTCCATTTGGTATCTGACTTGTTAGCCTTAATATGACACCATGACACCTTAAAATCAGATAAACTATTAGGAAAATTATGTCTTAACCATGAGCCTTTGCATCTTTTACACATTCTCTTCTCCAGTGGTTATTACCTAATAATTTTTGACACTGGTGATTAAACATAAAGTTTTACATTTTATGATTTTATTTCAAACACAATTGCTTATATATCAAACACAATTGCAAACAAAAATATATGCATGTGTATATGTATATAAATATATATATATATATTTACACACACACATCAAGGCAAAAAGTAAGCATTCTTAAAGAGTGTAATGATATTTATACACTAAAATGAATACATTAGAATAAATAACTTCTAAAATATTTTAGTTTGTTTTAAAACAAAATAATTAATCAGTATTTTATTATTACTCCTAATCTGACATTTTAAAAAATAGAAACAATAATAATTTTTATTAATTCTAGAGGTGATTATAATTAGGAAAATTCAGTTAATTATTTGACATTTTCATAACTAGTTAATATATTTCTGATTAGAGAGTAAGCTCTAATTCTTACTTTATTACTAAAACATTTATTATGCTATTATTTATTCCTAAATCTACAGTATTTGAGGTCCCCTCAGGGTTTTAGGTCAGTTTTAAAGACTTCAGGTCTCAAAAGAAAAGCTTTACTTCAGATTTTTGGGTACACTGATAGCCTATTTGTACTCATTTCTGAAACGTAGGTAGGCGTCTTCTGAGGTAGTAGCTTTGTTTTATACAGAACAGGAATTCTTTGGGCAAAGTTTAACTTCCAGAACCATTAGCCTTTTCTCTCTTGCTCTCTTCCCTTCTTAAGAATAAATAACACTCACAGATTTTGAGTGTCTTCATGTTAACAGAAGAAACCTTGTTCTCCTTGCCGATGCCATAAAGAATTACAGATCGGCAAAGCTATTAGCATGTAAGCAAAGTTTATGGTGATGCATTCTCATGGAAGAGAATGGTCTTGCCAAGGTCCAGGGTGGGGGAGATGAAAGGCATAAGTTCGGGGCAAAGTAGGGTAAGGGTGGTTAAAGCAAGGGCCGCCAAAGGCAGGGGTGGGAAGCAAGCCCAGTCTTTTGTTCTGATGACTTAGTATAGTTGGTGGGATAGTGGGGGTGGTGGGGGGTTGAATATAGATTGACAGATAAAGGCGGTGCCAGCTTTCTAGGGGGGGGCGTGGTATGGTGAATATCCAAAGGTGTTAGTGGGCTTCTTCCTTTGGGCTCTGTGAGCCCTTTCCAGCCTTTCCAGCCTTAGGATGAAAGCACAGATTCAAAGGCTTTCTTTCCCAGATAGTGGAAATGATACATAGAATTTCAAGGGTTTCCCTCCTTCCTGCCTTGATTTACTCTTCATACTACCTAAGTGCCAAAAGGCATCTCCTGGTAACCAGGACATTAGATGCTGGTCAGCAACAGCAGTGCAGTCTCAAAGTTCTTCCTATGCTGTCCCCTGCCTCATCATTTATGATTTCTCCCTTCTCCATAAATCATTTGCTGTGTATATCTGCCAAGTCCAAGGAAAGTATCTAACAAACTCATTCATATGAGATGCAAATGGTTTGTATTACATGTTACTATTTGCCTTTTGGATAAGACAAAAAAGTCATCTGCAATAAAGCATGTGCCAGCATCAGCGTCAGTGTCAGCAAATTGGAATAGTTTATTTAACAAGCAAATGAATGAGTCTTACCAGAGTAGAAGATTGAAAAAAATAAAACAGAAAAAAGAGGAATAAGATGTTTCTCTGAACTTCAAGAATCTTATAGTAAAGTTGAACTGATGAAGCATAAAAATAAATTAGCCTAATATGTCATCCTGTGCAAACATTTTGCCCTATGAGTAGCTAGGAAAATCCTCCTTATAGGATAGTGCTTGCAAGAGAGCCTGGGTTGATCTTTATCAGAGCCCTTAAAGTATTCTGTGGACTGCAAAATCATGGAATTCTTGAGGCCAGTGACTGTCTTTTAGTTTTGAATACCTAGTATGCCATTGATTTTTAATAAATGTGTATATATTTAAATAAATGGATGGGTAAATATATTAATTAGCTATTTAGTCACTATTTTTCCAGATACTATCCATAGGAGGTAGTAACTGAAGCTATCTATGAAGAACAGAAAAGAAGAGGATACAGAAAAAGCCCATGGGGCAATCTGCATGCAAAGGAAAGGAAGAAGGGGAAACATCTGGGTGGCTGAAGAAAGTTAGGAGTCCTAGTGTCCTCTCAGAGACACCGAATTAACATTATGCAGTTTGAAATATATCCTTATAAAATTGATTTTGAAAAAGACGTTTACCCTATTACCAAAGGGTTTGAAAATATTTCTTTGAGTGAGGGACATAAAGAAATGAATAAACAAATGGGACTTCATTGAAATAAAAAGATGCAGGGTAAAGAAAACATCATCAAAATGAAAAAGGAACCCACCATATGGGAAAATATATTTGCCAATGAGACCTTGGACAAGGGTTTGTTCTCCAAAATATACAAAGAACTCACATGACTCCACACCAGGAAGATAAACAATTCAATTAAAAAATGGGCAAAGGACCTGAACAGGCACTTCTCCAAGGAGGACGGACATACAGAGAGCCCAGAGACATATGAAAGGATGCTCAGCATCACTAGCCATCTGAGAGATGCAAATTAAAACCACAAGGAGATACCACTTTACACCAGCAAGAATGATAATCATAAACAATTCAACAAACAACAAATGCTGGTGAGGTTGTAGAAAAAATGGTACCCTAGTACAGTGTTGGTGGGAATGCAGATTGGTGTGGCCACTGTGGAAAACAGTATGGGATTTCCTCAGAAAACGAAAAATGGAATTGCCTTTTGACCCAGCAGTTCCACTGTTGGGATTATACCCTAAGAATCCTAAAACACCAGTTCAAAAGATCCTATGCACCTCAATGTTCATAGCAGTGGAATTTACAATAGCCAAGTGCTAAAAACAGCCTAAGTGCCCAACAGTAAATGAGTGGATCAAAACACTATGGTACATTTACACAATGAAATACTATGCAGCAGAACAAAAGAAGGAACTCCTACTCTTTGCGACAGCATGGATGGAACTGTAGAGCATTATTCTAAGTGAAGTGGGAAGTAAGCCAGGCAGTGAAAAACAAATACCATATGATCTCACCTGTAAGTGGAACCTAATCAACAAAAGAAGTGAGCAAAGAGGACCAGAGACATGCAAATAAAGAACAAACTTACAGTAACCAGAGGGGAGGTAGGAGTGGGATAATGGGGCAAAGAAGGGGAAGGGCCTAGTCAAGGAACATGTATAAAGTACCCATGGACAAAGACAAGGAGGAAAGAGGGAGGATTGAATATGGGAGGTGTGTGTGGGTAGGGTGGAGGAGAGTAATGTGGGGAAAATGTGGACTACTGTAATTGAACAACAATAAAAAAAATGAAGAAAACAATAAAATAAAAAAAGAGAAACTAAATGATATAATGAGAGTGATGGAGAGACTCTTAATCATTCCAACCAGATGAATAAGGAAATGCTGAAGAACTATCTCTGAGCTCAGAATGGCTATGCATAGAAAGCTAATTTATTAACAGTATTTTCAGAAAAATACAAATACTGTATAATATCATTAATATATGCAATCTAAAAAATAACTAGTCATAAAAACAGATAGTAGAATGGGGTCCCCCTGGGGCTGGGTGGTAGGGAAATCCCAGAGGTGTTGTTTAATGCTACAAACTTGCAACTAGTAGGTAAGTCAGTCCTAAAACTCTAATGCTCATCATAGTGATTACAGACAACAATATTCTTATAGAGACTTCCAAGTTGCTAAGAGAGTACATCTTAATTGTCCCCACTACACACACACACACACACACACACACACACACACACACACACAATCTTTATGTGAGGTGATGGAGGCATTGGCTGGCTACCATTATAATCATACATTAAACTTACAAAATGTTATATGTCAATTATATCTCAATAAAAATATTTCCCTTATATTTAGGAAATGATAAAAGAAAATATTCTATTAGAGGCCAAATTCTTAGTTTTTCTGTTAGAGTTCTGATGCCGGTTATTTAGAAAATTTAGATTTACAAATAATGAAGCAATAGCATTATTTAATTGTACTACATTCAAAATTTAAAAAAAAACCTTGATATTTCGGAATCATTCTTAGTTTATTTTTTTAAATGTTTATTTTTTGGTATTTTAGGAATGGTTATTGTTGGCTACAGAAACCAAGTATCTTATCTTTTACTTAGTAATATTATCTGATGAAGCATGTTTTGCTTAACTATAAGAATTTATGTTTCTTTGTAAACTCTAGGTATACTACTTATATATACAGGAATATCTTGCTCTTGGAATTATTGTTTTAAAATATAATCTCTGATTGACCTTTAGTACTTCAATGAGTAAATATTGAAAAAAATGATGAAGGAAGACGGCAGTGAGGTAGGTGGGAGCTTAACCCACTTGCTTGGCACACAACTGGGACACCTAGCCGATCTTCTGAGAACAGAGTGAACAGCAAACAGAATTACAGTTTATATGAAGTTTGGAAGTCAAAGATTGTGGAGGACATTAAAAAAGGGAGGGTAAGACATTTTATAGGTATATGGGAAAGTCACTAGGCCCTGTGCCTGGGACTGCAGCATGGCTGCCACCACCCCAGTCCCTGCTGGCACAGGAGTTTTGGAAGAGAGCCCGGTCAGTGATTCTACCTTCAAAGCTTCCTCTTCTCCCAGAGCAGGGAAACCAGTCCCACCTAGGAGAGAACTGGTGCTTAAAGTTGCTGGGGGGATAAAGATGCAGTGGGAGGATGCACCCCAGCTTGGTGTGTGGTTTCTAGCTTGACAATACTAGAGAAATCTGGGAACAGGAAGACACCTGGAGATGGAAGAAGAGTTGGGCCTTTACTGACCCTAACCCAGAGAGTCTTGGGACTGGTCAGAAATTGGGCTGAGTGAAAAGTCCAGTGCTTGTCAAAAACAATCCCCCAAAAGATGGTGTGCAGCCACTGTGCAAGGAACTCTCCCTCACAGTAGCTGGGCCAGCAAAGAGGAAGGAGGAGGTGCTAGACGGACTGATCAGAGGAGGGCAGTAGGGGCTCAGAGAGTTAGCAGTCCCAGAGAAACTTAATTTAATAGGGGAACTAAGCTTCCTGAAAAGAACTTTGAGAGTGGGCAGCACCCAGTCCAGCAAAGAGGGAGGAGGAGGGGTGCAGGTTGCTCCTAATCAGTGCACTTCACAGGTGGCACAATGTGGTGGATTAAAAGTGCCAGCCTGGCGCAGATGGAAAGTGGGAACCATGCAGTGCTCAGAAGGCTTGGGCTGGAGGCTAGGCAACTGTGAACATTGCAGCCCAGACCTAGCCCCCATCCTCACAAAACCAGGGGAAAGGAAAAAAAAAAAAAAATGAAGCACAGCACCCTTCTGCCTGCAACAGCAGAACTCACTTGACAGGTTTAAAATCAGCAGGAGGTTCCCCCCTCCCCATCCCTCAAGGATGAGACAATTGAGACCTGGAGCTGTGAAAGGACCAAAGAACCAAGGACAGAACCAGAGAGAGATCAGAAGGCTAATGCTAAATGAAAAACTCAGACAAATTTCACTTTACTATTCTACAGAACTTGCATTTTATTTTTTATTTTTATTATTTTTAATTCTTTTATTTTATTATTTTTTATTTTTATGTTTTATTTCTCTTCTTTCTGTTTAGTTTTCTTCATTTTGTTTGTTTGTTTAAGTTAATTGTTTGACTGGTTTTCTTTGTTCTTCCTTTCACATTGTATTTTAATTTTTCTTCTCTCACTTCACTCATATTCCAATAACATACTACTCTTGTTATTTTACTCTCTATTCTTTTTATTCAGATCACATATTTCTTGTCATATGACTGTTGTTCCTGTATTATTGTTGTCCATATTATTGCAAATACTAGACAGCAGCCCTCCCTGGTCTTGGCCCATTTCACTATTTTCCTGAGCTTTATTACTATTGTGGTTAACTTTATTCTCTTGCACAACATGCCTAGCTTCTATCCGTTACTCTCACTGTATCTCACCAACTAACCTCATACAAACACTCTACTTTATGGACTCAGCTCACCTCACATTCTTTCTCCCTTCTAATAAGAATCATACCTCTTTTTTCACCTTTTATACAAAGCGGCTAGTTGGGCAGAATATCACGGTTATTGTTATACTTCTCCAAAGCCTCTCCTATCTGTTCTCTAATGCTTGGTACTTCAAATCCAATAGACTATTATCCCACTGTCTTACTCTATTTCATCTTCACCCTGCCACTGATTATATACAAGATAAGGTGAGAGTTGTGAACAACAGTAAATCTGCTGGAGGAGAGAACCCACCAATGAAGGAAACACCAACAGGTAAACCTAAGTACAAGAGAACCCACACAAATGGAACAAAAAGCAACCCTAGAACATCCAGACAAAGAGATCAAAGAGACTGAATCCCATAAAACTCCTACCATAGAAGTTCACACTACAAAGACAGCTAGCAAAGCAGAGCATCAGGAATTGCAGAAATAAAAAGAGTCACCTAAAATGGGGAGACAAAGAAACAACCTGCAATCAAAAGAAATCGAAAACTCCCCACTAAAAGGGCTAGATGAAATGGAGACAAGCAAACTATCAGATATAGAATTCAAAAGAATAGTTACAAGGATGCTCAAGAAACTCACAGACAACTTCAAAGAACTGAGTGAGAACTATGGCAGTATGAAAAAATAAACAGAAACTATAAACAAGAATGAAGAAGAAATGAATAAAATTTCTGAAATTAAAAAAAAAACACACTAGAAGGAATTACAAGCAGGCTGGATAAAGCAGAGGATGAAATTAGTGAGCTGGAAGACAAGGTTGAAGAAACACACAGGTAGAGCAGATGTGCGATAAAATCCTCAAACAATATGAAGACAGCTTAAACGAAGTGCAAAATAACATAAACCACAACAACATTTGAATCATAGGAACACCAGAAGGAGAAGAAAAGGAGCAACAGATAGAAACGGTTTGAAAAAATAATGACAGAAAATTTCCTAAACCTGGAGAGAGGAAAAGCCATTCAAGTTCAGAAAGCACAAAGGGTCCCAGTCAGGATGAACCCAAAGAGGCCTACTCCAAGACACATTATAATTAAAATGCCAAGTTTTAAACACAAAGAGATAATCTTAAAAGCAGCAAAGGAGAAAGAAGACATAACATACAAGGGAGCTCCGATAAAGATAACAGCTGATTTATCAACAGCAACACTGCATGCTAGGACAGAATGGAAAAAATATTCCAAGTAATGAAAAGTAAAGGCCTGCAACCAAGACTACTCTACCCAGTGAGGCTCTGAATTAAAACGGAAGGTGAAATAAGGAGTTTCCCAGACAAAAAAAGGCTCAAAGACTATACCTCCACCAAAACAGCACTGTAAGATATGCTAAAGGGACTGCTCTAAAAAGAGGAAGAAAAAAGAGTGAGAGACAGAGGAACACAGATACAAAGGGAGAAAAATGAACAAGTACCTATCAATAATAAACTTAAATGTAAATTGATGAAATGTCAATCAAAAGACATAGAGTAGCTAAATGGATGAGAAAATATGACCCACACATACACTGTCTACAAAAGGCCCACCTCAGAACAAAAGATCTATACAGACAGAAAGTGAAGGGTTGGAAAAAATTATTCCAAGCAAATGGGCAGGGAAAAAAAGCCAGGGAAACAATACTCATATTAGACAAAATAGACTGAAAAACAAAAGCCATAAAAAGAGACACAGAAGGATAATTCCTACTATTCAAGGGAAGAATCCATCAAGAATACTTAAACACTGAAAATATATATGCACCCAACTTAGGAGCCCCAAATATATAAGGAAAATCTTGGAGGACTTCAAGAAAGATATAGACAGAAACACACTTACACTAGGGAATTTTAATACCCCACTGTCAAAAATGGATAGATCTTCCAAAAATTATCAACAAGTATATTGCATCATTGAACAATGCCCTATATCAAATGAACTTAACAGATATATATATATATATATATATATATATATATATATATATATATATAGAACCTTCCATCCCAAAGAAGCAAAGTACACATTTTTTCAAATGCACATGAGACATTTTCAAAGATAGAACACGTGATAGGACAAAAAACAAGCCTTAACAAATTCAAGAAACTTGAAATTATATCAATCATTTTCTCTGACCACAAGGCACTGAAACTGGAAACAACCTCAAGGAAAACACTCAAAAACACTCAAATTCATGGAGATTGAATAGCATGCTATTAAATAATGAATGAGTTAATAATGAGATCAAGGAAGAAATAAAAAAAGTTTACAGAAACATTAAATGAACTTACAAGAGTCCAAAACTTATGAGACACAACAATGGCAGTCCTGAGAGGGAAGTTCATGGCAATACAGGCCTACCTAAAAAAGATAGAAACATTTCAAATAAACTACCTAACAATACATCTACAAGTACTGAAAGAACAACAACAAACAAAGCCCAGAGGGAGTAGAAGGAAGGAAATAACCAAGATCAGAGCAAACCTGAATGACATAGAGACTAACACAACAATCCAAAGGATCGATAAATTCAGGAGTTAATTCTTTGAAAAGATCAACATAATTGACAAGCCTTTAAGCAGACTTATCAAGGAAAAAATAGAAAGGATCCAAATAAACAAAATCAGAAGTGAAAGTGGAGAGATTATAACTGATACAATGAGATACAAAGGATTGTAAGAAATTACTATGAACAACTATATGTCAAGAAATTTGAAAACCAGGGTGAAATAGACAGATATTTAGAAAAATATACTCTTCCAGAGCTGAATGAAGAAGAAGAAACCTTGAACAGACCAATAACAAGTGACAAAATCAAAGAAGTAATAAAAAAATTCCAGGCATACAATAGCCCTGGACCGGATGGCTTCACAGCAGAATTTTACCAAATATTTAAGGAAGAGTTAACCCCTATCCTTCTCAGACTATTCCAAGAAGAGGGAAGAAGAATCCCAAACTCTTTTACAAAAGTGGTATCATCCTAATTCCAAAACCAGATAAAGATACAACAAAGAAAAAAAAAAAAAACTACATGCCAATATCACCGATGAACATAGATGCTAAAATCCTCAACAAAATATTGGCAAATTGCATCCAACAATACATGAAAAAGATCATATATCATGATCAAGTGGGATTCATCCCAGGGATGCAAAGATGGTACGACATTTGCAAATCAATAAATGTAATACATCACACAAACAAAAGGAAAGACAAAAATCACATGATCGTATTTATAGATGTGGAAAAAGCTTTGATAAGGTACAGCACCCATTTATGATTAAAACTCTCAGCAAAGTAGGTAGGAGTAGAGGGAACATTCCTCAATATGATAAAGGCCATGTACAAGAAACCTACAAACACAATCATAATCAAAGGGCAAAAAGTAAAAGCTTCCCACTAATATCAGAAACAAGGCAAGAATGTCCACTTTCACCACTTGTATTCAATATAGTATTGGAAGTAGTAGCCACAGTGATCAATCAAGAAAGAGAAATAAAAGGCATCCAAATATGAAAAGAGGAAGTAAAATAGTCACTGTTTGCAGATGATATGATAGTGTACATTGAAAACTCTATAAACTCCACCAAATAACTACTCAACCTAAGAAGTGAATTTGGCAAAACAGCAGGTTTCAAAGTCAATATTCAGAAATCAAAGGCATTTTATACACCAAAAATGAAAAATCAGAATCAGAAGTCAGAAAAATCCCATTTGCTATAGAAACAAGAAAAATAAAATACCTAGGAATAAACCTAACCAAGGAAGTGAAAACACTATACTCAGAAAACTAAACAGCACTGAATAAAGAAATAAAGGAAGACACAAAAAAATGGAAGCATATACCATGTTCATGGATTGGAAGAATTAACATCATCAAAATGTCCACATTACCTAAGCAATTTATAGATTCAACATGATCCCTATTAAAATACCAATGGCATATTCCACAGACATAGAACAAATATTTCAAAAATGTATATGGAACCCTAAACAACCCTGAATAGCAATTTTAAGAAAGAAGAACAAAGTAGGAGGAATCACAATACCTGATACCAAACTATACTGCAAGGTCACTGTAATGAAAACAGCCTGGTCCTGGAATAAGAACTGACACATAGACAAATGGAACAGAGTAGAGAGCCCAGAAATAAACCCAAGTCTCTGTGGTCAATTAATATTTGACAAAGGGGACAGAAGCATACAATGGAGCAAAAATAGCCTCTTCAACAAATGGTGTTGGGAGATCTGGACAGTTATAAGGAGAAAAATGAAATCCAATCACTGATTGAAAGAACACAAAAATCAATTCAAGGTGGATAAAAGACAAATATAAGTCGTGACACCATGGAAAGCCCTAGAGGAGAACATAGGGAGAAAAATCTCAGATATGCCATGCAGCAGTATTTTCATCAATATATCCCCTAGAACAAAGGACATAAAGGAAAGAATAAACAAATGGGACCTCATCAAAATAAAAACCTTCTGCACAGCTAAAGAAAACAGCATTAAAATGAAAAGAGAACCAAATGTATGGGAAACATATTTCCAAATGATACCTCAGACAAGAGTTTGATCTACAAAATATATAAAGATCTCACATAACTCTACTCCAGGAGGACAAGCAACCCAATTAAAAAATGCACAAAGGACCTGAACAGACACTTCTTCACAGACATACAGAAGGCCTAGAGACATATGAAAAGATGCTCAGCATCACTAGCCATCAGAAAGATGCAAATTAAAACCACAAGGAGATATCACTTCACACCATTCATAATTGCCATCATAAACAAATCAACAGACAACGAGTGCTGGCAAGATTGTGGAGAAAAGGGAACCCTAATACATTGTTGGTGGGAATGCAGACTCGTGTAGCCACTGTGGAAAACAGTATGGAATTTCCTCAGAAAACTAAAAATGGAATTGCCATTTGACCTAGCAATCCTACTGCTGGAATTATACCCTAAGAATCCTGAAACACCAAATCAAAAGAACCCGTGCACCCCAATGTTCATAGCAGCACAATTTACAATAGCTAAGTGCTGGAAGCAACCTAAGTGCCCATCAGTAAATGAGTGGATAAGAAAACGATGGTACAGCTACACAATGGAATACTATGCAGCAGAAATAAAGGAGGAACTCTTACCCTTCACAACAGCATGGGTGGATCTGGAGAGCAACATTACGCTAAGTGAAATAAGCTAGGCATTGAAAGATGAATACCATATGATCTCACTTATAAGTGGAACCTAATCAACAAAACAAATAAGCAAACAAAATACAACCAGAGACATTAAAATATAGCACAATCTGACAGTATCCAGAGAGGAGGTGGGGGGGCTGATAATAGGGGATAATAGGGGAAGGACCATCAAGGAAATTGTATAAAGGACATATGGACAAAACCAAAGCGGATAGGTTCGAGGGTGAGAGTCAGGGATGGGTTTGGTGGCGGACTGTGGTTGTGGTGAAAATGGAGACAAATGTACTTGAACAATAATTAAAAAATCAAAGAAAATATCTTGATAAAACTTATAAACACTTATTAAATAATGTATTTTATATCTTGAATATATTTACAGTCTTTCAAGTTTAATAACTTTTTTGTTATTTTTATTTTATAATTTAGGAAACTAAGGCCTAGAGAGTGAATCACTGAAGGTGAAGGTCACATGTAGCTCGTCATTGAAGTTATAGGTTAAAACTCAACCTCAAATTTCATCTCCTTCACCACAAATTATATTGACTCAGCCTTTGAAAGTTGCTTCAATCTAGTTAGTTACAGTATAAGTATCCATCAATTTATTTGAAGTATAATGAATTATAAATACTTGCTTGAAAATTCAGAAAAGTGTAGAGAATAAAATTATATTTTTATTCAAGTTGAAGCTTAGTTTTGTTATCCTTTTAAATGATTTTACAGGATTTTCTGGTAATATTCATATATTGAATGTCAAAAGAACTATTATTATTATGACTACTATTATTAATACTACTATTACTGTGACTACTATTACTACTATTCCCGAAATGCAATCTCAGTGTTCAGTTGTGCTATATAGCATTCTCAGATAGTTTTATAAATAACCAGTGAGTTCAAATTTCAAATTTTATGTATGGAAATCTTGAGAGTAGCAATTAATCCCCAGGATAATAAGGAATTTGAGCTAGTAGCTCTTCTTTCTGCCTTCCTTCTTGCCTACTTATATGCTTCCCTTCTTCCCTCCCACTCTGTAGCAGAGACTGCTACCTGCCTACCCACAGCTACTCTTTTTTCTTCACCTTAGGTCATTTCCACGCAGCTAAAGTACTTCATTTCTATGCCTCTTTTGCAACCAGGATGACCATATATTTAAGATTTGGTCAATGAGATGCAAGTCAAAATGATGTTCCAGAAGTCTGTTTAGACAGGGGAGGGTTTACTCATGTTCCCTTATCTCTCTTCTATTGCTTGGATCTCTAATGTAATGGCTGTGAATCAAGAAGCCATATTTTGCAATGAGGATAAAAGGTATGTATAGGGCAGTGAGTCAGGAGTTCTGCAAAGTTTGGGAAAACTTCTCTTCTAGTCCAAGTCTTCTGAGAGAAATTAACTTCTATCTTGTTTACAACACGATTTTCTAAATTTTGTTTGTTTTTTTTGTTTTTGTTTTTTTTTTAACATTCAGCCTGAAGCCAATCTTACCCAATGGCCACTAATTAGCTATATATCTTGATATAAAAATTAGGACAAATTAACCATATGTATCCCAACAGTGTCCTACTTCCTTAAGATATAGGTACAATTTTAGTACCAGTGCCACATTTCTTTATGTTCTAATTTGAGTTTTTTCTTTCCCCACACTTTTTAAGAAGGTGAAGCATGCTTGATGCTTTCTTTGAAATTAAATAGAAGGTAATGCATGTGAAATTGCTATGTGAATTACATGGTGTTACACACAGTTTCTGGATTATTATTTATAAGCCCCTTCCTCACACACTGAAGTTTGAGAATGTCTGACTCAATTATCAGTCTTTCTGTCTTCTAGAGGGCAATGAATTATATGCATAGTGCCAAATCTCTCATTAATATCTCATGAAAAGTGGCAAAAACAACTCTAGTAATATTGTACTCAAGCTGTGAGGGGAACCAGAAATATTTTATTACTATCAATTTATGAGTTTGCTTATTTGTGATCTATGTGCCAAGAGTCTCTACAAGAGAAACATTTTATTAATCTACAAAATACACAACTGAATTACTATACTGGTAATTACACTAACATTGATCTGCATTTTTCTTTACTGGATAAATGTTGAATTTTTAAAAAACCTGTGTGATCACGTAAATGTAATATCAAAATATAAAGCAGGGGACATATTGAAGTCCTACTGTGTGCAAGGCTGAGTGTTGGTCCTAGGGAGACAAAGAACCCATTTATCTTCAATTCTTATTTTTATGAAGCTATAAAATACTTAGGAGGTTAATTATATTTTCAATAAATGTATGATATAAAATAGAGAATTTCATGAAAATACAAACATTTGGCTGTTGGAGGGTGTCAAAGAAAAGAGAGGGTACTTATAACTTGACAGAAAATTAAAAAACCCAACTTATGAAATAGGTAGCATCTAAGTTGTATGACCTTTACCAAGTTACTTATGCTCAGTGAACCTTGGTTCACTTCTCTGTGATATTTAGATAATAACAGCACATACTTACCTGGACTATTGTTGAATGATTAAATAAAATGTAAATAATCCAGAACTGTGTCCACACATAGTGAGCATTATGTAAATACTAGCCATTGATTTATTGTTATTGTTAAGCTTGAACAGGTATGCTTAGAACTCTAGTGAGATCGAAGACACTTTCATTTCTTTTGGACATTTGTATATTAATAAAGAAATTACAAATAAGATTGTTAAAAATTGAGGTATATTTTAAACATTCACCTTTAATAAATTAATTCTTTTAACACCAAGAAATATAACATCTCTTTCTATATGAGCATATATGAAGGTAAATGCGAATTATTTTGTGGATGCAAGATCTAAGGAAAATTGTCTTTTTGCCATCCCATCATAGACCCGGAGATTGCCAAAATGGACATAATAAGATAGAGATGAGTAGTAGGCATTTTGGGTGGGAGAAATAAAAGGAGCAGAGCTATGGAAGTTAGAAGATACAGGGTCTGGCACAAATAATGCCCCTTTTTATTATAAAAATGTTTTATTTCAAAATCATAAGTCTGCATTTTGTAACATAACAATATGACACTCAAACACACCATATGGCATTTTAGGTGAAATGTTCAAATTCAAACTATATTACACCCATATTATTATCCTACCAACCATGCTCAAGCAAGCGTTACTTTTGCTGGATCTTGTACAAGCAGAGCTTGAGGAATAATTGTTTATTGGGTCATGGATAGAACTAAGAAAGCAAGATAGATATTTTGGGGGCCTAAAGGATGTAATTCTGTAGGTAATGAGAGATTGGTTTCCTAAGTTTCTGTGTTTGTGTATGCATGTGTGCATATGTGTGGTGGTCATATCATTGAAATTGTATTTTAAGGGGATTAATTTGCAACCATATATAGTGTGGTTCTGATAGAGACAGGTGGGAGAGAAACTGTCAGCAGGGAGTTGGAATGAGGGTCTGAAATGACAGTGGGAAGGAAAAGGGAAAAAATTATAAAAGAATGGTCTTGTAAATGTGGATATATGTTATTAATTCCTGCCTCACATTGGATTTAGAGATATCCTGGCCTATCCCCTACCAGTATAACAGGAAGGCATATTACCACTTCTAGCATAGCAGTGATCATTGTTCACTTGCAAAAATGACTCTAACTAGCTTGGGAAATAAAATGAAACTTTCTTGGAAGGACATTGAATAGCTCAAATAATGATAGAATGCATTTGACTTTCAAGCCACAGAAAAGAAAAAATCAAGGATCTAGACTGCAGGAACTAATGGATAGCTTTTTTCAGATGGAGTCTTAGAATGAATTGGTTGATTTTGGATTCTGTGATGAGACCATGTGCCTAATTTGAGCCAATGAGATATGACAGGGAGTGGTATTTCCAAGCTATCGTGTCTAAATTGAGACAAAGTACACCCTGGGCAAGACCCCCTAGCTGCATTGCCACGTTTCCTGATGGTGTAGCTAACGGAGGTCGAATCTTGTGGGCCAGTGAAGTCCTCTCTATCCTGTGTATGGCATGCAACTTGAATAAGAAATACAAATTGGAGGTAGATTTGATTAATCTACCAAGACTAAAACCTTCCTCACACTAAAATTGAGGCAATGTCATTAGCAAAATGTGAAATTGATGGTAAGCAAGCAAAACCAACAGCTGCCTATTAAATCCAGTGAGGCTTCCTGAACTCCCGGGAGAGAGTTAACATTTCCTACTCTGTGCTCTCATAGGACTTTGGTGTATACCTTAACTAGCACATGTTAAATGGCTATAATTATTTGGTTACACACTTTTTTTTCCTATCACCAGCTGCTGAGCTTGACACCAAGGAAACCCTAAGCAAATATTTGTTAAATGAATGAATGAATAAAAAAGGAAAAAGTGAAAGAAAGATAAATCTGATTATTAGGTAGTCATCTTGTCTTTATATAAAGAGTGCCATGGTTTTCTCCTAATGACTTTTTCTTTTGTGTCTATTCATGTTCATGTTTTGTTTTGATCTTTGGTAAATAACACGTGTTCCAGTACAAAATGGGTAAGGTGCAGCCTGCTTGTCTGCCTAGCATGCAAATGTGGTTTTAGTCCACTCAGCATCTTAAACATTTTTTATTTAATTACCAAATTTTTAAAAATATAGGTAATTTTGCCCAAGTATCTAGAGTTCTACCTTGCCTTGAAAAACTGAAATAGTGTACCACAATAAGGAATGATTTTCAAGTGGGAACAATTCACTGGTTCTGAGGTGCTGCTGCTTCTCACACACAGAGGAAGTTACTCCTTTTTTACAGTGTCCACAAGCCTGCTTTCCCCACTCAAGTGAACTGCTAGTCTCTGGTGGGCATTTTTGTCTAGAATCCCCTGGTGGGCATTTTTGTCTAGAATCCCTGTAAATTCTTTAGAAAATTAAAGTGTATTTAAAAGAACTTTCCTGGGACATCAGGACTGTTGAAACCTATGTTGCTGTGAGAGTTTCCCTTTTTAGTTGAGAATTGATCTCTACATTCACATATCATGAATAAAGTGTTAAAGTTTCAAAAACCATCTGGAAAAAGCATTTGTTATATATTATCCTGTAATGGTCACTATCTACTAAGGGTGGAGGTGATTAACTTTTACTTGGTGATTTCTTCAATTTTAGGGAAACATTTTTGATTTGGTATTGATGTAGTTTAAATGCATTGTGTGAACTTCCTTTTTCTGAAAGAGTATAATCTGGTTCATAAATTGCAGATGGTGGAATCATGCTAAATGAATATCCTCATTGCTCAGAAAATTAATTCTTTTGACAGAATCGTTCACTTAAAATGAAGTGAATATTTAACTTTATATATTAAGAGGTTTGAATGAAGTATCAATGCCTTCATTTTCATATACTGCCTCCCTCAATAATTTCATAGTTCATTTCCCTTTTATTGAAGTTAGGGATATTTGAGCTATATTTATAAGTTCCCCTTGCCAAATATTTTCCTTTCATTCATTCTCTATTATTTTTTTTCTTTTTGGTGAGGTGTTTCTGGTTTCCCTAAATTTGCTATCAAGCAAAAATGGTCATAGTCAATGCACATAACTTTAACAACTGATCAAAGGCTGTATAAACATGGGATTAAGAGCGAGAACCTAGAATCAGAGGGGCCAGGATTTAAGTCCAGGAATATGTTCTGTCTGCTATGTGATCTTGCACAATCTGCTAAACTTCTTTGTATGAACCTCAGTTTCTTCATGGAGATAACAATGAATGTTAGAAAGAATGAATAAGGATATATACACACACACACACACGACATACATATATGTATAGTATATATACATATACATATACATATACATATACATATACATATACATACTTAATTATTTTTAAGATGATAACTCATTGTAAATTTTAGGAAAAATTACCTTGCATGTATTTAAATCTTCCTAGTCAAAGCTCTCACACCACTGATGCCTACAAAATGGAAAAAATGGAATCAGTTTATTTTTTTAAGGTCTTCCATGTTCAAATCAGCTCTTTTAAATTCTCTTTCACTTGCCCCGGCCTACTGATTTTGTTTGGTTTTGGTGTTGCCTCTGACCACCCTATGTTCCTTTCTGCCCTTCCCTTCTGCTTGTGCCTTTCTCCTGGACTATAATAACTTCTCTATTCATGTGTATCAGAATCCCTCTTATCTCTGAAGTTCCATCTCAAATAACACCTTCTCTAAGACTCCTATATCTTCATTGTAGAAGTCATAATTTTGGAATCATAAATTTAGTACTTCTATGTTATTTATGTTTTTTCTAGTTTCTGTTAGTAGAAGTAAATCAAAGGTGTGTGGAAACAGAAATAGACAGCCTAAATTCGGATAAAAGACAGCAGATAGGTTTGAATTGTATAGGGTGAAATTAATCACAATTCAGCAGGTGCCTGGGAGTTATTTACCTTCAAGCATGTCTCAGCAGTTTATAGCAGGAGTGAAACCTTAAGAAAAGGCTACCTTAAAGTGAGAGCAAGGTGGTGAGTTGGATGTAGGGAGAGTAGGAAGAAGCATCAAAATCAGTGAATTTTCAGCAGAGAGGCTGGGGGAAATGAAGACCACCTAGATTCTTACCAACTTTTAACCTTTGTTTATTGGGTAATTAATACCTGAATAACTCACAGGAGTCAGCAAACATGTTCTGTAAAAGCCCAGAAATTAAATATTTTCAGCCGTACTTTCTATGTTGCAACTACTCAGCTTGGGAGTTTTAGCATAGAAACAGTCATAGACAACACATAAATAAGTAGGCATGGCTGTGTTCCAATAAAACTTTACTCATATATCAGGAAGCATGATGGATACAGGTTGTAGTGTGCTGAACCCTTGAACTAAAATCTTTATAAACAAAATATAGACCATTGAAGAGAGGTCTCACTTCTGCACCTTTAATTCCAGTATAGTTCTGATATATTACAGGTATTCAATAAAGATGTATTATTCATTAATAGTGAAGACTATTTGTGGTATAACACATCTTATTTATAATGTAGATGTTAATACATGCTGATACCTGGAACATTTTCCTCCCATGCCATATGTGTGTTGACATTTACTATTTTGGGATTGACAGTTTTACTTCTAATTCTGTTCTCTTTACTACATTTTCTGAATGTTTAATTAGTTAAAATAATATAATTCTTTTGATTTGAGTCTCATAAAATTGATTTTGCTCATTTTAATTTCTAAAGACTGAAAAATAAATAAACGTTCTTTATTAATTTTAAAAAAGGAACAAAAGACCATTAACTTATGTAACTAAGTTACAACTAACTGCAACTGATGGATACTTGCTGCCTGTAATTTTGATTACGTGAATCTGATGACACCATATGAAGTTCTTAGTTCCAGGTGAAGAAGATAGTGATGATAACATTCAGATGACACATCTGACATTCTTGATCCAAATTTTCCAAATGTCCAAGGAAAAATGGTACTTTTCAGGATTTTTGCTTCTAGTAGTATGGTAGACTAGATACCCAGAAGGGCCTTTATGCCACAATTCAACCAAGATCCAACATGAAAATAAATCCAGTGCATTTTTAATACATTGTTGGGCTCTCAGTAAAATTACGGAAATAAAGTAATTAAACTATCTGATGCCCTCAGGGCCAGAGAAGTCCTGGAAGTAAAATGTCAACACCAGTGATAGAACAATTAGGCTTAACTGTGGGCAGCTAGGTGTCTATGGGGACTAAACCTTGGATTCCTACATAAGGCTGAAAACTTGAAAAGTGCTAAAGCAGTCCAACCTTAAAACTACAAACCCTCTCTAGGTGAATGAATTTCAAATGTGTGTCATTGGTATTTCTACAGGTCAAGTTCAACAAAATTTGGGTTCACAATAGAAAGGAAATCACCAAATACAAAATGAAATAAGACACTATGAGTGAGAGTCAGCACACGCAATGAAGGTTTAAATCTATACCTGAAGAGTATAGATAATGGAATTATCAGACATAGACTATAAAATACTGATGTAGTATAGGCTTAAATAAATAAAAAGTAGAATAAATATGAACAAGCAAACAAAAATTACTAAAAGAGTGATTAACCAAATTGAATTTTTAGAAATAAAAAATGTAACCTTTGAAAATTAAACTTAATGGGTGGATTATATTTATAATATATTGGACACTGTTGAAGTGAGAATGGTAGAACTAGAGGACAAATCCAAAGAAACTACTCAAATATAGTGAAGTGAGACAGCAATGCAAAGTGCAAAAAATTAAGCTATATCGAGAAGAGAAGAAAAATGTCTTATACACTCTCAGTGGAAGTTCCAGAAAAACAGACTAGAGATAATGGTGAAGGAGAGAAAATGTCTGAAACTTTTCTACATTTTATTAAGGATATAAACTCACAAATATAAAAAGGACAACATATATAACACAGAGATTAAAAAAGCTAGACAACTATAATGAAACTACAGAACATCCAACTCAAAAGAAACATTCTTAAAAGTTGCTCTAGAGGAAGGAAATTAGCAGAGGTCTGGGAAGTGACAATGGAAGGAAGAAGGTAAAATATATTCTGTTAGGACAGAAAATGACCGCTAAAGCAAAATTGTGAACCCAACAAAACTATTTTTGAGAAAATGGGTGGAATAAGAACAGATGAATTTTCTGGGTGAATCTGTTTAAAATTATATTTTTTGTTTAAATAAAACTGGTGGCTTCATTTTAGTCTGGACTTTTCTTTGTTCAAAGTTTTTATTTACGTATTCAATCTTTATGAGTATATGACTTTCAATTTCTTCTTGTATAACAACAAAATGGCTCTTTGAGAACTTAAAAATTTCATTTAACATTTAAAATTTATTAGCTCATATTAATTTTTCAAAATATTCTGTTTCCTTTAGGGATGTATAGTGATGTTTCTCTCATTTCTGATATTATCTGTGTCTTCGCTCTTTTTGTTGTTCAAATTTATTGAGGCTTTATCAATTTTTCTACATCTTTGGGCATGTTGATTCTCTCTATTTTATATTTCTTTTCTATATCAGTTTATTTCTTCTCTTAGCTTTATTCTTCTTTCTCTCACTTTTGTTTAAGTTGCTATTTTTTTTTCTAATTCTTTGAGACTGGTGCTCTGGATAGGTTCTCTCTTTCTCTGATGATCTAGCAAATATTGTGTAACTCAGAACTTTTCAAAGTCATTCCCTGGACTAGCAACATTAACATCACCCAGGAGCTTAGAAATGCAATTCTTGGGCCTAGTCTTAATTCTGTTAAAATCAGAATTCTGAAGAGTGAATCCCAATAATCTGTAGTATTCTAATAAGTTTGCATTGAATAACAGAAAATTGTTCATAATAGCTAATTAGATTAATAAGTAGACAGGTTCAAAACTAGGCTAAAAACTGTAAATGCAGGTGAAATAAGTCATTTTCTATTAGAGAAAAATATTATTACAGAATAAATTACTTAATGAAATTTGATTTAAAAACCCTGACAACATCAATATAAAAAACAAAAACAAAGCCAAATCCTACAGAACACAAAAATCTTGCTAACGTTGAATGGCTGATCACTCTATAAATACAAAGTCTACAAACACAAAGGTTCAAAATTCAATAAGATTTTCTCAAATTTCAATCCACTTCTGTTTTCTTATATCGAATGATCTTCCTATATTATGGAAAAGATATTTTCTTAGCCATTGTTGTGTACTTCAAATTACATAAAAGAAACTTCCTCCTGATAAACAAGCACTAAGTTCCTTAGAAGTAATACACGAAAAGGAAAGATTTTTAGCTATTTTGTTGTTACTAAAATAATAATTTTGACTATACATTAACAAAAGAAAAACAGCAACCAGTAACATCTCAAACAGATGGTTTCAAATAGTTGGAATGCCATTCTTTTCATGGGTCAGTAGTGTCTGAAATAACATAAATAAGTAAATATAAAAAAAGCAAACAGACAAATCAAATACAGTACTGAGTGCACTTCACTTACAGTTGATATGAAGGCTGCTCTATATTCAAAAGATATGCACACAACTAACAACACATTCTCTAGCCAAGATGGAGGCGTAAGTGGACACACTGTGCCCCCTTGCACAACCAAAAGAGAAAAAAAAGCAATTTAGAGGACAAGGGCGGCCAGATCTGACATAAAACGGAACTGAGTGGAGGTCCGACAACCAAGGAGTTAAAGAAGACACTTTCATCCAGACCGGTGAGACATTAAAACTTGGAGTTGTGAAGAGAACAGAGTTAGACCCAGACAAGGGTCAGCCTGAAAAACAGAGACAGTGACACAAAATTAACTTCGCTACTCCAAAGAACTTGACAGATCAATTTAAGAAACAGAGGCTAGCAAGAAGGGTCCCACAAACAATGGAAAGACAAAGAAACAATCCCCAAATTAAAGGAGAGGAGGAAGCCCCAGAAAGAATGACAAATGAACCAGAGGCAAGCCAACTATCAGATATTGAGTTCAAAGAATTGGTTCTCAGGAACCTCAAGAACCTCGAGAAGCTCTGTGAGCTCACAAAATATTACCAGCAACTACAGGGAAACTATGATGAACTCACTGCAAACTAAGTCAACATGAAAAAGGAAATAGAAACTATCCAAAAGGGCCAAGAGGAAATGAAGAATACAATATCTGAAATGAAAAACACAATAGAAGGAATCAAAAGCAGGCTCGATGAAGCAGAAGATCAGATCAGCGAGCTGGAGGACAAGGTAGGAAAAAATACCCAAAAAGAGCAAGAAAAGGAAAAAAGACTCAGAAAGAATGAAGAGGTATTAAGAGAAATGCAGGACAACATGAAACATAATAATATCCATATAATAGGGATGCCAGAAGAAGAAGAAAAGAAGCAAGGGATAGAAAACCTGTTTGACAAAGTAATGATGGAAAACTGCCCTAATTTGATGAGAGAAAAAGTCACACAAATTCAGGAAACACAGAGAGTCCCAATCAAAAGGAACCCTAACAGGCCCACTTCAAGACACATCATCATTAAAATGGCAAAGTTCCATGATACAGAGAGAATCTTAAAGGCTGCAAGGCAGAAACAGGAAGTAACATACAAGGGAGGCCCGAAAAGGTCACCAGCTGACTTCACAATGGAAACACTCTAAGCCAGAAGAGAATGACAAAAAATATTTCAAGTAATGAAAACCAGAGCCCTGCAACCAAGACTACTCTACCCAGCAAGGCTCTCAATCAAGATAGATGGCCAAAGAAGGAGCTTCCCAGACAAAAGAAGTCTAAAAGAATACACCTCCACCAAACCAGCTCTGCAAGAGATACTAAAGGGACTGATTTAAGGAAAGGAAGGGAAAGAGAGAGAGAGAGGAACAAAGGTACAAAAAAAAAATGGCAATGAATAAGTACCTATCAATAATAACCTTTAACGTAAATAGATTAAATGCTCCAATCAAAAGACATAGACTAGCTGAATTGATAAGAAAACACGACCCACACATATGCTGCCTACAAGAGACCCACCTCAGGACAAAAGACTTACACAGATGGAAAGTGAAGGGCTGGAAACAAGTTTTCCCCAGCAAATGGACCGGGGAAAAAAAGCTGGGGTAGCAATACTCATATCAGACAAAATAGACTTCCAAAAAAGGGCCATAAAGAGAGACCCACAAGGATACTTCATAATACTCAAGGGAAGAATCCACCAAGAAGACATAAACATTGCAAATATATATGCACCCAACACAGGAGCACCCAAATACATAAAGAAAATCTTGGAGGACTTCAAGAAAGACATTGGTAGCAACACAATTTAGTAGGAGACTTCAACACCCCACTGTCAAAAATGGACAGATCTTCCAAACAAAATATCAGCAAAGACATTGTGACACTGAACAATGCCCTAGAAGAAATGGACTTAACTGATATATATAGAGCCTTTCACCCCAAAGAAACTAAATACACATTCTTTTTGAATGCACATGGAACATTTTCAAATATAGACCATATGATAGGACACAAAACAAGCCACAACAAATTTAAGAAAATTGAAGTCATATCAAGTATTTTCTCTGACCACAAGAGACTGAAATTAGAAACCAACCCAAAGGAAAAAAAAAAAAAACCCAAACACTCAAAATCATGGATTTTGAATAGCATGCTATTAAACAATGAATGGGTCAAGGATGAGATTAGAGAAGAAATCAAAAGGTTCCTTGAAACAAAGGAAAATGAATTGACAACAACCCAAAACTTATGGGACACAGCGAAGGGAGTCCTGAGAGGGAAGTTCATAGCGATACAGGCCTACCTAAAAAAAATAGAAACATTTAAACAAACAACTTAACGCTATGCCTACAAGAACTCGAGGAACAACAAGAAAGGCAACCCAAAGCAAATAGAAGGAAGGAAATAACCAAGATCAGATCAGAGTTAAACGACATAGAGACTAAAAGCACAATTCTAAGGATCAATGAATCCAGGAACTGGTTCTTTGAAAAGATAAACAAAATCAACAAGCCTTTAAGCTGATTCATCAAGAAAAAAAAAAAAAAAAAAGAGAGAGGACCCAAATAAACTCAATCAGAAATGAAAGAGGAGATATTACAACTGACACCTCAGAAATACAAAGGATTGTAAGACACTGAACTGTATGTCAAGAAATGTGAAAACCTAGGAGAAATGGACAAATTTCTAGAAAAATATAATCTTCCAAAACTCAATAAAGAAGAAGCAGAAAATCTGAACTGACCAATAGCACCAGATGAAATTAAAGTAGTAATCAAAAAACTCCCGACACACAAAAGCCCTGGACCAGATGGTTTCACAGGAGAATTCTACAAAGCATTTAAGGAAGAGCTAACCCCTATCCTTCACACACTATTCCAAAAAATCCAAATGATGGAAGACCCCAAACTCTTTTTATGAAGCCAGCATCATCCTAATCCCAAAACCAGAAAAAGACACAACAAAGAAAGAAAACTTCAGGCCAATATTGCTGATGAACATTGACGCTAAAATCCTTCACAAAATATTAGCAAACCACATCCAGCAATACATTAAAAAGATCATACACCATGACCAAGTGGGATTCATCCCAGGGATGCAAGGATGGTACAATATTCGCAAAACAATACGCGCAATACACCACATAAACAAAAGCAAAGACAAAAATCACATGATCATATCAATAGATGCAGAAAAAGCATTCGATACGGTACAGCACACATTTATGATAAAAACACTTATCAAAGTGGGAATAGAGGCAGCATTCCTCAAAATAATAAAGGCCATATATGAGAAACCTACTGCCAACATTATACTCAATGGACAAAAACTAAAATCTTTCCCACTAAGATGAGGAATAAGACAAGGTTGTCCACTATCACCACTTCTATTTAACATAGTACTGGAAATTTTAGCCACAGCAATCAAACGAGAAAAGGAAATAAAATGCATCAAAATTGGAAAGAAGGAAACAAAACTGTCATTGTTTGCAGATGACATTATAGTGTACTTAGATAATCCTATAGACTCTGCCAAAAAACTACTGGACCGAATAATTGAATTTGGCAAAACAACAGGATACAAATTCAATATGCAGAAATCAAAGGCATTTATTGTATACCAACAGTGAAACAGCAGAAACAGAAATCAGGGAAAAATCCCATTTGATATAGCAACAAAAAAAATAAAATAAAATACCTGGGAATAAACCTAACCAAGGAGGTAAAAGACCTGTATGCAGAAAACTACACAACACTGAAGAAGGAAGTCATGGAAGACACAAACGAATGGAAAAATATATCATGCTCATGGATTGGAAAAATCAACATCATCAAAATGTCCATACTACCCAAAGCAATTTATAGATTCAATGCAATCCCTATCAAAGTACCAATGGCATATTTTACAGATATAGAACAAACACTTCAAAAATTTATATGGAACCACAAACAACCCTGAATATCAGCTGCAATTTTGAGAAAGAAGAGCAAAGCAGGAGGGATCACAATTCCTGATATCAAAATGTATTACAAGGCCACTGTAATCAAAACAGCTTTGTACTGGCATAAAAACAGACAGATAGACCAATGGAACAGAATAGAGAGCCCAAAATAAGCCCAAGTCTCTACGGGCAATTAATCTTTGCCAAAGGGGGCAGAAGCATGAAATGGAGTAAAAATATCCTCTTCAACAAATGGTGTTGGGAAATCTGGATGGCTACATGCAAAAAAATGAAACTCGAGCACCAACTTACACCATACACAAAGATAAATTCAAGGTAAAAGACCTAAGTGTAAGTCGTGACACCATAAAAGTCCTAGAGGAAAGACATGAACAGACGCCTCTCGAAAGAGAACATACAGAGGGCCCAGAGACACATGAAAAGATGCTCAACATCATTAGTCATCAGAGAGATGCAAATTAAAACCACAATGAGATACCACCTCACACCAGTCAGAACGGCCATCATCAACAAAGCAACTGACAACTGTTGGAGGGGATGTGGAGAAAAGGGAACCCTACTGCACTGTTGGTGGGAATGCAGACTGGTGCAGCCACTGTGGAAAACAGTATAGAACTTCCTCAGAAAAATGAAAATGGAACTGCCTTTTGACCCAGCAATTCCACTACTGGGATTATACCCTAAGAATCCTGAAACACCAATTCAAAAGAACCTATGCACTCCAATGTTCATAGCAGCACAATTCACAATAGCTAAGTGCTGGAAAC